>CANYLF013061504.1:0-10017 GCA_948193215.1 Bocquillonia castaneifolia
TTCTTCAAAAATTTCTTCACAACTCTTGCATCATTAGTTGGAGTGGCTAAGGCTTCCACCCACTTACTCATATATTCAACACATACAAGGTTGTACTTATTGCTAAATGAACTCGGGAAAGGGCCCATAAAGTCTATTCCCCAAACATCAAAGACTTCGACCTCTTAGATTGGGTTTAGTGGCATCTCACTCCTTTTGCCTATGTTGCCAAATCTTTGGCATGAGTCACATGACTTGCAAAAGTCTTTTGCATCCTTAAATTGAGTTGGCTAATAAAAACCACTTTGAAGAACTTTGTTAGCGGTTTTTATGGTGCTAAAGTGTCCTCCACAAGGTGATGTATGGCAATGATAGAGAATGGCTTGGACTTCATCTTCGGGGATGCATCTCCTCATAATGTCATTGGGACAAGCCTTGAAAAGGAGCGGTTCATCCCAATGATATCTTCTAACATCCCTCAAGAACTTCCTTCTTTGGCTATGGGTAAGCTCTATAGGTAACATACCACACACCAAGTAGTTATCTATATCCGCATACCATGGACTTGGGGTAATGACTTCTTAAGCTTGACACAAATTCTCCCCCGGGAGATCATCATTGATGGGGAGTTCCCTTGAAAGCAAGTCATCCATTCCCTCTAGTCTTAACAAATGATCCGCCACAACATTTTCTACACCTTTCTTGTCTCGGATCTCGATATCAAACTCTTTGAGTAGGAGCACCCAACAGATAAGTCTAGCTTTTGCATCCTTCTTTGTCATGAGGTACTTGATAGCCACATATTCGGTTAAGACTATCACTTTAGACCCCACCAAGTATTGCCGAAATTTGTCCAAGGCATACACAGCCGCCAAGAACTCCTTTTCCGTTGTGGTGTAGTTAATTTGGGCCTCATCTAGCAACCGGCTTGCATAATACACCACATGTGGCTTTCCATCCCTTCTTTGCCGCTCTGATTGCATAGTCACTTATATCTGTCATTAGTTCAAAGGGGAGATTCCAATCCGGTGGCTGGACAATAGGAGCCGTGCCAAGTGCCTCCTTGATCCTATTAAAAGCATTCAAACAAGCATCATCAAACACAAATTCACAATCTTTAGAAAGTAAATTGTACAAAGGTTTAGAAATTTTGGAAAAGTCTTTAATGAAGCGTCTATAGAAACCGGCATGTCCCAAGAAACTTCGCACACCCTTCACATTGGTTGGTGGGGGCATGTGCTCTACGATTACCACCTTTGCTTTGTCAACCTCAATCCCTCACTCCGAGATCAAATGCCCATGCACAACTCCTTCCGTGATCATAAAGTTGCATTTCTCCCAATTTAGCACCAAGTTAGTTTCTTCACACCTTTTAAGAACCTTTACTAAATTGGACAAACATTCATCAAAAGTAGAGCCACACACGGAAAAATTATCCATGAATACCTCTACACAATCATCAATATAATCATAAAAGATAGATTGCATGCATCTTTGAAATGTTGCGAGTGCATTAGACAACCCAAAAGGCATCCTGCTATATGCAAATGTGCCATATGGACAAGTGAAAGTGGTCTTTTCTTGATCATCGGGGTGTGTGGGGATTTGGTAGAAACCGGAATAACCATTAAGAGAACAAAAGTACTTATGCTTAGCTAGTCTCTCAAGAACTTGGTCAATGAAGGGTAATGGAAAATGATCCTTTCTAGTGTTGGAATTCAACTTCCTATGATCAATGCACATTCTCCACCCCGTTACTAACCTAGTTGGCATGGTTTCGCCTTTTTCATTCTCAACAACCGTTATCCCCCTTTTCTTGGGTACAACTTGTACCGGACTAACCCACTTACTATTGAAAATTGAATAGATAATTCCCGCATCAAAAAGCTTGATCATTTCTTTCCTAACCACCTCCCTCATGTTTGGGTTTAACCTCCTTTGAGGCTCAATTGATGGCTTAAAACCCTCTTCCATATGAATGCGATGCACGCACAATGAAGGATGAATGCCTTTTATGTCATCAATGCTATAGCCTAGTGACTTCCTAAAGGGTGCAAGTGCATGTTTCAACAAATCCAATTCATCACAAAGCATGGCATTGTTCACAATAATTGGAGAATCAGAGTTTGTGTCAAGAAATTCATACCTCAATTGCTTAGGAAGTGGCTTTAGAGTTACCTTGGGAGCTTCATTGTTGGTCTTGTCCTTGAAGTCTTCATCTCTCCTTTATGGCTCAAAAGTAGGCACATACTTCTTTGGATAGGGTGGATTGGCTTCCATAGTTCCTACAAAGTAAAGGGCCTCATTTGATAGGTCTTCCTCCTTTAATTGCAAGCATTCATCAAGTGGATCACTAGGAGTTCACTTTCCCATAACCTCTTGCACCAATTCATCAATAATATCCACTCTCATGCACCTTTCTATTTCATGAACCATGGGCTTTTTGTTAATTTCCTCCAAGGTGAACTCTATAATTTCATCCTCCACCTTAAATGTCAACCTCCCATTCTTTACATCAATGAGATCACCGACGGTGGCAAGGAAAGGTCTCCCAAGTATGATGGGGATATGCTTGTCTTCCTCCATGTCCAACACAACAAAATCAACCGGGACATAAAACTTTCCAAGCTAGATAGGTACATCCTCAAGGATCCCTAAGGGGTAGGTCACGGATCTATCTGACAATTGCAATGAGATAGTTGTCGGTTTCAAGTCACCTACATCTAACTTCTTACTAACCGATAATGGCATCAAGCTTACACTAGCCCTAAGGTCACATAAAGCTTTATCAAAAGTCATAGATCCTATAGAACAAGGGATAGAAAAGCTACCTGGATCCTTTAGCTTTGGTGGTAGCTTGTTGAGGATAACCGCACTACTCTCCTCGGTCAATGCAACGGTTTCTACATCTTTCAATTCCCTCCGGTAGCTCATGATGTCTTTTAAAACTTTTGAGTAAACTGGTGTAGATACCAAATTTGTCCGGGTCTTGTAAAATATAATTATATATATAGTTATTTTTTTTAATATGTAATGATAATATGATAATTTTTCTTTTACTAATTTAATATTTTTATTATTCGAGTAAATGATATGAATTTGGAAATCAAAAGCATTCCCAAAAAAAAAAATGTACTTCTGTTATGGTAATTTGCCAGGACTTATTGCAATTGTGACACTTAATGGTATTTTTAGGAGCTTAACTTTCTTAATTCCTATTTTTATTTGGATGAAAATTTGTTTCATTTTTTTTACGTTCATTGCATTTTACTTGTTATTTTTAGCAAATAAATATTCATTTAAAATAAATAATAGGCATTAAATAATAAATGGATGCATAATTATAAATAATAGCATTCCATTAACTAATTGTAAGAGTACATTTTTACAACTAAATTTTAATTACAAAAATCAAAAAAAAATATAATAGTAAAAAATATATCAAAAAAAATGAGGCTAATCAGATTCGGGCTATGTGTCCGAAAGTACCTCCCAGAGCTGGAAATCTAGCTCGGCTGCACAATCAAACACATAGAGGACCCTTTTTCATCATTTTAGCCATTTTTAAATAAGGTTAAACAAATAATAAGCAAATCTGTATCTCCTTGTAGTATCTATTTATAGTATCTGTTTTGCTTATTATTTGTCCAACTTTATTTTGTTAAAAAAAAATCGGGTCTTATATGTTTCTTTTTAAAAAAAAAGGTAATTGGGCTCCGAAATTCGATCACAGCCCAAAACTAGTAAGAGCAGCCCAAAACCAAGAAATTACAGCAAAACAGCCTAAAGTCAGGCCCAACAGACCCATTTTTCTTCTCAAAACAGGAGCAGATTTAGCAGATCACAAAATCAGCCAAGGCATAGCTAAAATCAAAGAGATTTGGTCAAGATTGATTGAAATCAATCAGGGATGATCTCAATCAGCTTCAATCAAAAGGACAAAGGCAAAGTACGTGACTTTCACAGCCTTGTTATATATAGAGGAGGTTCCTGCAAAGGAAAGGGGGGGCTGGCGAGATTAAAAGAAAAACAAACAGCAAAAGAAAAAAAAGAAAGAGAGGACGTTGGCAAGATTAAACGAGATTAAAACACAGCATAAGAAAAGAGAAAAAAAATGGTTTTTATAATATGAAAAAAATAGCCTCAAAACACCATCAAAACAGCAACTCAAGTCACCCGAAGTAAATAATAGAAAAAGAGAATCACGTTTTCAACCATTTCACAATAGCAAGAGCAGCGGAAGAAGGAAAAGAGGAAGCGATAGGGACAATCAACAAGGACAACACTCATTATTCACCTTTCTTAGCAATTTCCAGTAAGCCTATTCCTTCACTTTATCTTGCTCATTTTCATACTTTTTCATGCTTATTAAGAGTTGACGTAGCAAATTCATAGCAAATTATTTTAGAGTTCGCCAGAAAGAAACAGAAATCATAGGCTTTAAAAACTAAATTTACAATAGTTTAAATGACTTATAAATTAGAATAAATTGATACTTTGAATTAAAAGTAAATGCACGTTCGCCTATGGACACATAAAATATAAAAGGCATAAATCATAAATAACAACTTTGAAACTCTGAAGTTCAGTAAGAGTAATAACCCAGATAGTTCACCAAAACCAAAACAGAGGCTCAACAAGCCAAATCAAATGCAAATAAAATCCCACCATAAAATCACAATTCGCCAACACCAAAATAGAGGCTTAACAAGCCAAACCAAACACAAAAACAAAACTCACCATATTCACAATCACCAATCGCCAAAGCATCGAAACCACAGAGTTAAAATCCCAATAGCACAGAATCAAATAAAATACTAAACTGAGAAAGAAACTTATCTTTTTGCAAGCAAGTTCCACTGATCGCCCACAAACTTGAGTTTCAGTATTTGAAACTCACAAACACCTAAAAAAATAAATGTAAATAGCTCTAGCTATTTTAAGCTAATTTTGAACCATCGAAGGCGAACTCCAATCACCACTGGTGGTGAGGAATCACTGATACATCTATTAAGAAAAATAAAGAAAAAAAAAAGTTTTCGAAAAAAAAAGTTTTTTTTTTCTTTTTCTCGGTTGAGCTGTAAAAGAAATAGGAAAAACCGATAAGTAAAAAAGAATGAAAAGAAAGGGTATAGTACTGTTAAGATAACAAAAAAAAAGGTGAAAAGGAGAAAAAAGAAGAGGTTGCTGATGAAGATAGAAGACGCCAGCGACAAAACAAAACAAAAAGAATATATAGAGAAAAGAAAAGAGTCTCAGTTGTCTTAGAAGGCGTAGCAGAGAGCCTTGACGATGTAAAAATAATTAGAAGAAGGAGAGGGAGAGAGAGCGACAGTGAAGAGAGAAAATGAGTAGAGAGAGAAAAAAGAGAGATGTTGGCTAAGAAAGAAAATGAGGAAAAAAAAGCAGTTTTTTAGGGTTAATTAGAAATGAATGGTTAGGATTAGATTTCATCGAAATGAACAGATGTCATTGGAAATTCATTTAAAGGTTTTAGATGAGTTTGACTAATGATTTAATGGCCTATATTCATCCTACTTAATTCTTTAATCCTAATAAGTCCTATTACCCACAAAAAATGACAAAGGAAGAAACAACAATGGTATTTTCTCCTAAAAGAGGAACAATCAACCTTTTAAAAAAATTGTTCGCCGTTAGAACTATGGACATGTAAGACTTTGGAAACCAAAGTCCGAAGCGCAGGTTCACCCTAGTTCCTCTTTAACTCAATTACCCAATGTCAGGCCCATGTTCGCCCTAGTTCCTCTTTAACTCAGTTACCCAATGTCAGGCCCAGGTTCGCCCTAGTCCCTCTTTAACTCAATTACCCAATGTCAGGCCCAGGTTCGCCCTAGTTCTTCTTTAACTCAATTACCCAGTGTAGGTCCAGGTTCGCTTGAGTTCCCCCATGATTTACCCAGTGTAAGTCCAGGTTCACCTGAGTTCCCCCATGATTTACCCAATGTACGTCCAGGTTCGCCTGAGTTCCCCCATGATTTACCTAAAGTCTAAGTCCAGGTTCGCCCGAGTTCCCCCATCATTTACCTAATGTCTAAGTCCAGGTTTGCCTGGGTTTCCCCCATCATAGCCTTGTCATCTTCGCCAAATCCTTCTTAAATCCACCTCTTTTAAGTTTTATTTTCAGAAATATCATCTTCAAGCAATCATTTATCATTGCTTTTGCAAAACAAGCACAAATTCCAATTTTATTTTCCAATTTCCCAACTTTCCAATTTTTTTCAATTTATTTCAAATTTCTCAAAATCATAACATAAAAATTAATTATTATTTTGGAGTCTTTTTTATTTCAAATTATTTATTCAAAAATAAAACAAAGCATAAATAAATAATATAAATATAAGCACAATTTAAGTACCAACTTTGGGCATTGTAGGGGTGCTGTAACCTTCCCTACACGTAACCGACCCCGAACCCATAAATTCGTAGACCAGTTAAAGTGTTCCAATCGCACTCAAAATGATTGGTGGCAACTCCTTTTCAAAGATAAACAGCCAATCCCCGTCGCTAAAAACTCTTCGTTCCTTAGAAAAAACCCGGGAGCGACAGCTGGCGACTCCACTGGGGAGAAAATTATAAGTTTTAACTTGTAATTAGGGTCAAGCTTATTATTGTTATGCTTATATTTTGTTGTTTATTTCTTTGCTTTGTTCATTGCCATTTTCATGCATATTACACACATGCATGAAGGAATCGGGTTCGATTTCCTACCCCTTTTGTTAGGTTAGGTCGAAAATAAGTATCGATACCTCCATGGGAAAGCTGGAGTAGTACGTGAACGTTTTCACCCAAAATAACCTTTTGGTTTTAATTAACTGAAAGGGGTTCTTGCTAGTCTGGAGACAGATGCCAGTAAGACAAAACTAGTTTTGGGACCCTTTTAGCCAGATTGACTATTCCGTACCCTTTAATACTAGAACTCAACTTCACCATCATTGAACATAGACAACCTACCTCTAAACAGGTGATATAAGGATGGAAGTTTGAGGATTATCCACCCACCATTTTTCATTTTTGCATTATTTTGATTGCCTTAATTTTTATTTAATTTTTATTTTTCCCATTTTATTTTATATGCATTTTAATCTAGTCATTGATCTAATGATTGTGCTCATTTATGTATGTGCATCCTGCATCTAACATTTGCAAATCATGTTCAATTTAAAAGAGTCTATCAGAATGGACCAGTTGTTAGAAGATACTAACAGTGTTCATCTTGAACAAGAGCAAGTCCCAATTGAAGTGAGGATAGATGAGGCCAAACAAACATTGGCTTAATTTTATACTGAATCTCTCCGCGATATGTTGAATAGCTTCTACAACCAATACGGGATTCTCAATGCTCTGATTAAGTACTTAGACTGGCATCCAGATTTCCCTTTTTTGAATTGTCTCTATGTCTCAGAAGAAGAAATGTTGACTTTTCCTGAGGAAGCTCTGATTTTGTTATGGTACTTAACAAAGAAGTACAAAATTGCAATGATGATAAATAAAGAATGGTTGAAAAAATGTTTGAATGTTATAGATGCAAATCCAGAAATTCAATCCTTTTATATACAATGGCTGGGTTTATTTGGAGATAGAAATTTCTAGAGCTTAGCTTTATTGCTTATGCCTGCCAAGCCATATTTTATAGCCTGTTTCTCAAATAAGGATAACATCATTGTTGAAGGTCAGCAATTAATTCAAAAGGACAACCTTTCTATACGTGTTGGGCCTTATTATCCTGAAATATTTGCATGAACATCTGGAAATTTGAGGAGCAATGGATTGAACTTAAAAATCATCTAGCAATTCAGAATGGAGTGGACCCAATAACCATCCCTTCATCATTGATGAATGCATCTGGCTATCATCACGATGGCTGCATTAAATGGCAAGTCCCTAATCTGCCTTTCGCAACTATCAACATGTACCAGTGGATTGCCAGGATGTACTATGGACAAGTTATCACATTCACTCAGGATCAGGATGGTCACATTATCCTCACTCCTTTGATGGGATAGGGGTAGTTTATTTTTATGTAATTAGAAGTTTATGGCGTTTTTAGAATGGGATAAGATGATGATGGCACTTTAATATTTTTGTAATATTTGTAAGAGTGAAGTGGAAAGCAATATCATCTAATTATAAAGATAGATTTTGAATCCTCTTTGCTTAATTTTCAAATGTTGTTTTTGTAAGTGCCATCATTTTTTTATATATATATAGTGCCATGTTAGGTTGTAAATAGTATGGTAATTATTAATGCAAAAAGGGATGATCATTATGGCGGACTCTCGAAAATTGTTCTTAATTTGCGGAATGTTACATTTCATGACATCACGACATTAGCATTTTTTTTTTAAAAAAAAGGGCATTACATGAGTAATATTTTCTAACGTGTTTTGTTTATAAAATGCTATTATATTAAAATGCAGGTATTTGACATATCCCCTACCGTTTCAATGTCTACACAAAATCTAGGGATGTTTGAGCCAGAAGAAGAAGTGAGACTTAGATCCAAAGTACTACAACAACCAGAAGGAGATGCTCTGTTTCCAACACAAGAGGGCAAGTTACCATGGATCAGTAATGTTATTTTTTATCAAGGAGAGAGTTCATCACTACTGATAAAAATATGGGATAGTTTTTCTGTAAGAGAAAGAGTTGTTGTCAAAACTTGTATGGAGGAATAGTACATTTAGCCTATGTTCCCCCAATGAATTCCTTTTTATCTATAATGCTTTATTTTTGGGATCCTTCCTACAACTGCTTTACTTTTGGTGAGTTTGATTTGAGCCCTACCATTGAGGAGTACAGACTATTGTTAGGCACTGATGATTCATCCAAGGTATACGTGCATGTTGAAGGAGCACTGGGCCGAAGAAGCCTTTCCAAACTACTGAAGGTGCTTGCAAAGAAGTTATTACATTGGGAAGTGCCTGAAGGGGGAAGCATCAAAGTAGGCGTTGT
Organism: Bocquillonia castaneifolia; assembly: GCA_948193215.1. NCBI lineage: Eukaryota > Viridiplantae > Streptophyta > Magnoliopsida > Malpighiales > Euphorbiaceae > Bocquillonia > Bocquillonia castaneifolia. Next base: position 8,953 of record CANYLF013061504.1, read on the forward strand.
TTTAAACCATATGGTGGCAACAACAGATCTGACAGTAAAATATGCTATGTTTGCTCTGTTAGTGTATGGCTTGATAATGTTCCCAAATGAACCAAATGTGATTAATGAGAAAGTGGTAATACTATTCAAGGAAATTACAAATGGAGTCAACCCTGTGATGCCCATTATGGTGGAAACTTTCAGGCCCCTAACTAATTGCAGAAAAGGGGAAACTCCAATTTTCAAAGGATGTGTGCCGATATTGGCAATATGGGCATTCAATCACTTGAAATTTCCTGGAGAATTCAGTTTCAGCAGGCCTAAATACAGGAGTTGTTTCACTACCCTCACCCGATATGTATCTGAATTCACTAATCAGACTTGGCCACCAAGATCCCCACCAAAGAAAAGATGGCTAAAGTTTTTCAAGCAGTTGTCAGAAAAAGACATAGAATGGTTATGCCCAAAGTTTCATAATCAGCCAGTGGTATATGCATGTGGGAATTTTGCTTGGGTACCACTTTTGGGCACTTGGGGAGGAACAGTGTATGCTCCTAACATGTTTAGGAGGCAGTTTGAGAATCTACAATTTATCCCACAAACAACAGGGCTTGCATGTTCAAGTTTTTTGTATGAAGACTTAGATTCTGGAAAAAAGATTAGAGAATTTGTGGTGGCCTGGAAGAAGATGAAAGGGAGTACTGGAGTGACCCCAAGATATCCAATGTGGCATGAAATTAGGGGAAAAGGTTTTGTTCCTCCAACCACTGAATTTGGAAGAGAAGTTGCCGAGCGGTCTATGTAAAAGGGAAAGCAAATAATGACGGAACCAGAAAACCTTCAACAGGTCAATCGAATGTTGAGGATGGAAGTAGGGAAGCTAAATGAAGAACTGTATCATTGCAAAAAGGCAAAGAGTTTGACTGATCACACTATCCAAATTTTAACTTCGGAGAATACAAAGCAGCAGGATAAGATAAGAGTTTTAGAAGAGTTTGTCCTCGAACATAGAAAAGACGCTCAGCAGATGAAATTGACTTGTGAAAGGTTACAAAAGGAACGAGCAGAGTTGAATATGCAGCTGAA
>CANYLF013062699.1:0-10279 GCA_948193215.1 Bocquillonia castaneifolia
GTTTATTATATTGTTTGATTTGTTTGGCATGATGTTAGTCACCTTGATATGTTTATGGTGACGGATAAACGATGATTTGATTTTATTATAGTTGTTTGCATGTTTGGCGAATTCCTGACCTAAAGATATTAGAAGGAAGTCCAGTCTTTGATTATTATTTATATATTATGAGTGGTTTGGCTTTATTGTGTTATGAAAGTTCAATAGAAGTATGATATAGGCTTGCTACGGGTTCCGGTGGCATATACCTTACCCGTTCCCTAGCGCCGATCATGATCCCGGAAATGGGTGGTGACAAAGTTGGTATCAAAGCCTAGATTTACTAATATTTGACCTAGGACTTAGTGGTTTCTGTCACTGTAGTATTAGATTCCTCTCTCATCCTTGCATGTTATTCTTTATTTCTAGTTTTCGTGTATTTCAAGGAGTATTTATTATTGATAAGTCTTCTTTGCTATCTTTTCAGTATGGCTGCTATAGATGTTAATATTGAGGTCTAGAATGAGGTTTCTGGACACGGGGGAGGTCGAGTTGAGCAGCTAGTCCAGGATGGCATATCTGGATAAGGGGAAGCTCGGGTTGAGTGGGAAGATCAAGTTGAGTAGCCTAGACGTAGGAGCAGACCTAAAAAGGACAGAACTAGAAGTGCATAGGGAGGAGCTAGTGTTCTAGTGTTGGTAGTAGACGATGTAGACAGCAGACACCACCACAAGAGGAAGTTCCAGAGGCTCTGAAACATATAGAGGTTCCAAAAACTCCAGAGGCTCTAGAACCTCTAGAGGGTCAAATTTCTGACTGGGAGCAATTCATAGCAGAAAACCAAACTCAAAATGTGCTTCTTAATCATGCATTTGCCTTCATGGATGAATGGAGATTATAACAACAACAACAACAACAACAGCAGTAACAACCGCAATGCTAAGATACTTCTCAGGCTATATTTGATTAAGTTAGGTCCAAGCCAGTGGAGTTTGATGGTAGAAACATAATGGAGGCAATAGACTTTCTATATGAGGTGGAGAAGAAAGCCAACACTATTCCTCATATTGATGCACAGAAGGTTTTAATGGCGGAGATATCATTGAATGGAGATGTTAGTGAATGGTTTCATATAAGGATCAAGCCGCAGTTGCCTATGACCTGGGAACAGTTTAAACCATTGTTCGAGGAGCATTTTCTACCTTTTGCTACAAGGCAACATCTAAGAAGTCAGTTCACAAATCTGACTAAGGCACACCAAACAATGACTAAATACATGGCTGAATTTAACAGGTTGAGCAAGTTTGCTCCGGAGATGTTAGCTGATGAAAGACAACTGGAGTACCAGTACATTATCGGGTTGGGACCAGGTTATGAGTCCCTACACACTACCTTGGGAAAAAGGTTTCCTGACATCATTGATGCTACCACTAGGATTGAGATGTCCTAGAGAGGAAGAGATACCATTTCTTCCACTAGACCTCCTAAGAAGGGCAAAGTTAGAGAGTCCAGCGATGCTAGTACACAGCGACAGATAGCACATTCATTTCCTCAGCCAGATATGGGTTACCATGGAGGCAGGTAGGTACAGTTATTTCATAGAGGAGTGAGGGGACATAAGAAGGGAAGGCGGCATAAGGCCACCAATAATTCATTTAGATAGAGTCAAGGATACAGTAGTAATGGTCAGAGTTCTGGACACAGCAATGCTAGTTCAGGTTCCAGTGCTTGTCAGAGGTGCGATAGAGCACATCAAGGCCCATGTTACATTGTTCCAGGTGCTTGTTTCAAGTGTGGTCAATTCGGACATATGGCCAGATCATGCCCTATGTCTGGATCTCAGCCAGCTTATCCTCAACATTCTATAGGCAGTGTTATGCAGCCACCATTTCTAGTTTGACCTAGGTTCCCTACACCTGCAGGGTCGTAGCAGGGTACCAGCTTTGTGGGAGGATAACAGGTTAGTTCCTCATCTTTTGGTGGACAGTAGGGCCGTGGTATTGGCGGCAGAGGTCTAAGTGGTAGGACCGGTGGTAGAGGTTTGGGTCAATAGCCTTCTACTTCACAGCAGGGAGGTGGAGGACAGGATAGGGTGTTCACTTTGACTCCACAGGACACCCAGACTTCTAATGCAGTTGTTGCGAGTAATCTCTCTATCTGTTATCTTGATGCTAGAGTTTTGTTAGATCCAGGAGCCACCCATTCTTTTGTATCACCTATGTTTACTTGTAACATGGGTTGGCAACCTTTTCAGTTGAGAGTACCTTTATCAGTTGCTACTCCTTTGAGTGAGTCCTTAGAGACAGATATGATTTTCTATTCATGTCCAGTTTTAGTGATGGGTAGAGAGTTGATGGCAAATCTAATATTACTTGATATGATGGATTTTGATGTGATTTTTAGGATGGATTGGTTATCTACACATTATGCCACCATCAATTGTTGTAGGAAGGAAGCGATTTTCAGAATTCTAGATGACGAGGAGTTTAGGTTCAGAGGTGACATATGTGATGTCCCTCAAAATCTAATCTCAGTAATTACAGTAAGAAACATACTTAGAAGGGGTTGTAATGGTTACTTAGCCATTGTTAAAAACACTTCAGCAGAGAAAAGTGACCTTAATGGGGTTTTGATGGTATGTGAGTTTTCTAATGTGTTTCCTAACTAGTTGCCCGATTTACCTCGAGATAGGGAAATTGAGTTCTGCATAGATGTTGTGCCGAATACAGCTCCTATCTTGATGCCACCATATAGGATGGCTCCTGTAGGGTTAAAAGAGTTGAAGGAGCAGCTTCGAGAGTTACTTAATCAGGGTTTCATTAGACCCAATATCTCTCATTGGGGTGCTTCAATACTGTTTGTGAAAAAGAAGGATGGAACACTATGGCTTTGTATTGATTACAAACAGATGAACAAAGTGACTGTGAAGAACAAGTATTGACTTGTTTGATTAGTTACAGGGTGATCAATGCTTTTCTAAGATCGACCTTCGGTCTGAGTAGTATCAGCTGAAGATTAGGGATGAAGATGTACCCAAGACTGCTTTTAGAATGAGGTATGGCCACTATGAGTTCTTGGTGATGTCCTTTAGGCTGACTAATGCACCTACGGCCTTTATGGACTTGATAAATCAGGTATTTAGGCCATTTTTGAATCGATTTATCATTGTGTTTATTGATGACATTTTGGTTTATTCTAAATCTGAAGAGAAGCATGTAATTCACTTACGGATGGTGTTACAGACTTTGAAAGAGCACCAGTTATATGCTAAGTTCTCTAAGTACGAGTTTTGGCTAGATAGTGTTGCATTTCTGGGACATGTGGTGACTAAGGATGGAATTTAGGTAGATCCCAAGAAGATTAAAGTAGTTACTGATTGGCCGAGGCCTACTATTGTCATTGCGATCAAGAGTTTTCTTAGTTTGGCTGGGTATTATAGGAGGTTTGTGCAGGATTTCTCACAGATTGCAGCACCTTTGATGAGATAAACTCAAAAGAATGTGAAGTTTGCTTGGTCAGATGCATATGAGAACAATTTTCAACAGCTTAAGGAGATGTTGACCATAGCTCATGTGTTGACTTTACCCTCTGGTACAGAATGGTTAACTGTATATTGTGATGCTTTCAGAGTAGGATTGTGATGTGTGTTGATGCAGCATGATAAAGTGATAGCCTATGCTTCAAGGCAGCTGAAGAAACACGAACAGAACTAACCCACTCTTGATTTAGAGTTGGCAGCTGTAATCTTTGCATTTAAGGTATGGAGACATTATTTGTACGATGTAACTTGTGAGATATACACTAATCATAAGAGTTTGAAGTAAAACTTCCAACAGAGAGAGCTTAATCTGAGGTAGAGAAGATGGATGGAATTTTTGAAGGACTATGATTGTTCTATACTCTATCATCCTGGAAAGGCCAATGTTGTGGCTGATGCTTTGAGCAGGAAATCAGCTGGCAGTCTTGCTCAGATTAGTGTGCAGATGAGACCTTTGTATAGAGAAGTGGATCAGTTATTTGATCAAGGTTTACAGTGGTGGTTGGATAAATCTAGATGTTTATTAGCACAATTCAGAGTTAGATCTGTGGATCCAGATAGAGTGAAGGAAGCTCAGTTACGAGACCCAGAACTGCAAAAGATTTTCACACAGGTACAATAGGGTGCAACCGAAGAATTTAAAATCAACAGTGAAGGTATGTTGAGAATGGGTACTATAGTATGTGTTCCAAAGGTTGATGATCTATTGAAAGATATCATGGAAGAAGCACATTTTACACCTTATAGTGTACATACTGGTGCAACCAAGATGTAACACGACTTGAAGAGCAGCTACTGGTGGAGTGGAATGAAGAAGGACATAGTATTTTATCTAGATGCATGACATGTCAGAAAGTGAAGATGGAGCTTTAAAGACCTTATGAGTTATTACAATCACTGTCCATTCCTGAATTGAAGTGGGACATGATCACTATGGATTTTGTGATTGGATTACCTCGCACTTGGAATGGTTATGACTTGATATCGGTGATTGTTGATCGATTAACTAAATCAGCTCACTTTATACCGGTGAAGAAGACCTATGCTATGCAGAAGTTAGCCGAGTTGTATATTTTTGAGATAGTACGGTTACATGGAGTTCCAGAGTCGATTAATTCAGATAGAGGTTCCAATTTTTCCTCAATATTCTAGAGAGAACTACAAGCAGCTTTAGGAACCAGATTAAATTTTAGCACAGCTTTCCACCCACAGACGAACGGACAGTCAGAGAGGACTATACAGACTTTGGAGGATATGTTACTGATGTGTGCGATGGAATTTGAAGGATATTGGGATCTGAATATTCCATTGATATAGTTTACTTGTAATAACAGCTATCATGCGAGTATTGAGATGGCACCATTTGAGGCGTTGTACGGTAGGAAGTGTAGGTCCCTAGTGTGTTGGGATATTAGTCAGAAACAGCTTGCTGAACCTGAATTGATTCATATCACTTCAGAGAGAATTCCTTTGATACAGCAGAGGTTGAAGACTACATTTAATTGATAGACGAGCTATGCTGATCTGAAAAGGATAGATATTTCTTTTGATGTTGGAGATTGGGTGTTCTTAAAGGTGTCATCCATTAAAGGTGTAATGAGATTTGGGAAGAAAGGCAAATTGGCACCGAGGTACATTGGGCCGTATCAGATTAAGGCTAGAGTTGGTAATGTGGCTTACAGAATGACTTTACCACCAGAGTTATCCATAATTCATCTGGTTTTTCATGTATCGATATTAAGGAAGTACATTCTAGATCCCTCACATGTGATTCAGACTGATGATGTTGAGATTGGAGAGGATCTGAAGTATGATGAATATCATGTTGCTACCATTAATCATCAAGTGAGGTAGCTAAGATCTAAGTTGATTCCAATGGTGAAAGGGATATGGAATAATCATTCTATTGAGGATTGTACCAGGGAGCTACAACAGGGCATGAGAGAGCAATATCCTCACTTATTTCTACAGTAATGTATGTTTCTAAATTCGAGGATGAATTTTTAATAAGGGGGAGAATGTAATACACTTGAAATTTTCTCCCCAGATTAAATTTATTAATCCGGAATCTAGTAATTATAACCCAAAAATTTAATTAATTGCCCGAATTGAATTAAATTATCTGGAATTAAATTAAATGGGTTTAATGTTTAAAAATTCAAAACGGTAGTTAGGGATGTTATTTTAACCTAATTTTCTACATGAAAGTGTTAAAATATTGTACAAAGCTATGGTTAAAATTTGAGATCAAATCGAGTTCGGTATAGGAAGTAATTGGAGAAAAGGACTAATCTGAAAATCAAAAACTTTGCTATATACCACCCACCAGCTGCTAAGAACCTATTTGCAACAGAAACTTCAGAGAAAACAACCATAACAACACCTAGAATTTTCTCCAGATGCCACTGTAGCCCATCGTCTTCAACCTCTCCGTTCATCACTGTTCGGTCACCTTTTCCGATGATTCAAGAGTCTAGATTGTAAAGCTTGACAAGACATATCTGTACGTAACAGAATTTGTAGCAACCGTTGCCGAAAAATGAAGTTATGAGCTCCAGAAGTTTTCAAAACCATCAACTACCGTGGTTGAGGTAGCTCCGACCGTTCTTTGGCTAAACGGACAGTGTAGGCTAGTAAATCATGGAAAATAAGTGAGGTTAGGTTGTAATTTTTTGGCGTTTGGTGGCAAGACGAGGCAGATCGGAGGAGAAGAGCTCCTCAACTACGGCGAGCCATTTCAGACTCTGCCCGATGATTAGGAGGCAGTAGCGGTGCGTGAAGGTGATTTCTAGGCTCTAGAAGAGGCGTGACGCTGGCTGGAAGTTTTGGTCACCAACGAACTACCACAGGTGACGGTGCGTGAGCTCACGCGCTGCCGTTCACGGTGGTGGTGGGACCCACTCCGACCAGGTCCAAAAATATTTTTATAAAATACTAGAAATTATTTCGGACAACTTTTGTGAAGTAACTGTAGTCGAATAATCATATATTTTAAATTAAAAATCCCGAAAGTTATAACGCGGTGTGTAGAAATCCTGAAAATGCATGTTAGGTGTTTAATTGATATGTTTAGGCTTTAAAACTGTTATTAGGATGCTAAATAAGTAATAATGGAATTGAATTGGTATTAATTCGGACAAGATAGACCGATTGATTAATTAATCTGATCATAAGCCGAATTAAGATTATACGTATATCAGACTGATATAAATGATTATGAATGATGTTGATGGACTATAAATGAGTATAAGTTGATAGATTAAATGGTACGATAAGTTCAATATAAATATGGATATATATAATGTACATGTTATTGTTGTGAAGTATATGTTGGTAAATCGGGGTAATCTAATAAGCCCGGTACATGGTGTTGATTATAGAAGTGTATTTGCTTGTAGAACGGGCTCCATTTTGGTGGAGAGATATCAGTATTATAGGGGAGATGCTGTAGATTTGTTCGATAATCGTGTCTGAGTTAGAAATAGAATTTTAATGTTGTAATAAGATTCTAAATCTTTATTTAGGATATCCTTGTGTCGTGTCTGATGAAATTATTATTTTATTTTTATTAGATCGTCAGACTGGCAGCGATCCTGCTCCGGAGCAGTAGGACGCTTTGTGATCGAATTTCAGTGAGTTATATCTTTTTTATTTTATTTAATTACGCGCATTCGTCATATTTTCTTTATAAAAATTCATGCATATCGAATTATAACCAATATTTTATATTTCGATGATTTTATCAATTTGTTATATATATGTATGATATTACTTGATTTATGAAAGTACTACCGGAGGAATAAAGAATGTAAGTGGAACGAACTTCTTGGTGGGTGGCACTAGGATCATGTGTACATGATATTGATCGGAATCAAGTATGTTATGTTATGGTAAATGTGATATGGTATGTTTGGGTGTGCTAACCTCGGTTAGGATGCCAAAGTCTATCGGGGCACATGTATATGGTATGCAAGGTACAATGGCAGCCTCGGTTAGATGTCAAAGGCTATCGTGGTGTTGGTAACCTATTTGGATAAAAAAACTCGACTGGGGCCTTTAAGGACCAGGTTTGCCTTGATTATGACACCAAGGGCTCTCGTGGCACTAGTACAAATATATTTTATATAAGTGATTGAATCGATATGATTATATAGTAAAATTGGAAAAAGGCTCGGTCCGATGGAATAAGAGGCCCAAAAGGGGGCATTATAGGGAATTTGGGTTTAGGTGTTCTGCTTTCTTTCCTCCCTCCAGTTTATTAAAAAGTATTTGTTATTATTAAAAAGAATTGTAAGAATATTTTGGCATGCATAGTGATTATTTAAAATAGATTTGATATAATTTACTTAGTGAGGTGTGACTCCCCTCAACTATTTTTCTTTCAGGAGTGCAGACTGATTTCTACCTTGTGGATTCTTAGAGACTCGCATTCATTCTCTGTGAGTTATTGCTATGTACTGATTCTATTGTTATGAGTGTTATTGTCTTTATATTCTAAAACTGCAATGACAGTGGAGTTTGGGTGGCTGGTGTTGTTTATTATATTGTTTGATTTGTTTGGCATGATGTTAGTCACCTTGATATGTTTATGGTGATGAATAAACAACGATTTGATTTTATTATATTTGTTTGCATGTTTTGGCGAATTCCTGACCTAGATATTAGAAGGAAGTTCAGTCTTTGATTATTATTATTTGTATATTATGAGTGGTTTGGCTTTATTGTGTTATGGAAGTTCAGTAGAAGTATGATATAGGCTTGCTATGGGTTTCGGCGGCGTATAGCTTACTCGTTCCCTAGCACCGGTCATGATCCCGGAAATGGGTCGTGACAATATGATATTTCACCATTTAAAGAATTAAATTACTATCCCCAATTTGAGACAAATAAATTATCAAAACTGCCCATGTTTTTGTTAAGAATTAAATATTTAATGTTTTTATTTTAGGATGAATTTATTTAATGAGTTGCAAGATTTTTTTAACTTTAAAATATAATAATTTTATTAATTCACAAGTGGGTTTTCACTTGAAATGATCAAGAGGATGGTGAATTGGTGTGGAATAGAGAATAAAAAATTTGCTTTGAAGAATGAACAAGAATTTACAGTGGTTCGATCCCAACTTGACCTACGTCCACTTATCCCAAAGACACTCTTTGGGGTTCCACTAACCATAAATAGAAAACAATGGAGATTTCAAGGCTATCTCCAACCTTTACAATGTGAGATTTTAAATTGTGAATAATTTAACATGTGTACCTCTTTATTTGTTAAGAATTGAAAAAAAAAATACAATCAATTTCCCATTTTAATGTATCAATTTTAATTTTATTCAACTCTAATTTATTCTCAATTTTATCATGTCAGAGTCCCAACCTTCTTTTACTTTTGTTATATTGTTAAATACAACTCATCTAATTATTCAAAAAAAAAAAAACAAATCAACTCAACTCAACTAAAGTTACAATTTAGTAGATATTTATTAAACTTTTTTGCTATATAATAAAAACTTATTTGATTTATTTTAAAAAGCATTATATACTTATTTTTTTTAATTTTACAAGAAAATATTGAATTGATTTAAAAAACAACAACAATCCTGTTTTATTAATTTTCCATTTCTAAGAATCAAATTAACATTATTTCACTTTATATGTAAACTATGTTAGTCAGCACACTCCTTTTATGCTATTTTAATAATTTAATGCAAAACAAATAGAGCTTCAACTCCAATGTTACATCATTATTTTATTATAAAAAATATACTTTATAGAAAATTTTTTATGAATTTTAAAATTTTGGAGTTGTACTTTTACCATTATTTATTGTATTTATGATAAATTTTATATTGAAATTTTAGATTAGAAGAATGTTTTGATTTGTTTATGTCTAATGACTTTTTATAAATGAAATGTTATTGATTTCTTTCTAAAAAAAGATATGAGTTGTCATTTTATTCAAACAACTTGATTTTATTATTTTTATATTTTTCAACTATTTTTAAAATTTTATTCTTTCCACTATATTAAGGTTATTTTCAAAAAAAAACATTCTCATACTGAAAAGGTCAAGTTTAAAGATACTAATTTTACTATTTCTTAAATGTTTTTTAGTTATCATTTATTTTTTTTTATCTTTAGTTATGTTATTCTTAAAAGAACTATTTCACATATCATATATAAAGAATAAACAAAATACTCAATGTGAAAATTGTAAATTTTTTAAATTAATCACTTACTAAGATAAAATATAATAATTATGGAAAAATATTTTTAATTAAATTAATATTTAATAAAAAATATACTTTACCTCAAATTTTAATAAATTTTTAATTTTAATTCTATCTTTAAATTTTATTTGTTCATTTCATTGTCCTTATTTTTTTTTAATTTCATCCAAATGTAATATAAGATGTGCTGCAATGACTTGTTAAGTGTCATTCATAACGTGTCCAGTATATGTTATTCACAATTTCTATAATAAATTTTCAATTTAAATAGCATACTTTCTAAAGTTTATTAATTTGGTATATATAACTAATGCGACTTCATATTACTTTTACATACATGACGCATGTTACTTACAAATCGGTTAAAATTGCAACAAGATAAGAAAATCTTGAACCAACGAATAAAATTTAAAGAAAAAGTTGAATTAAAAATTTATTAAAATTTGTGATCAAAATATATTATTTGCTGAGGATTACAAATATTTATGCATATTTAGATTATATATCACAATCAAGCTTTTTCATTCGTTTC
>CANYLF013062851.1:0-12576 GCA_948193215.1 Bocquillonia castaneifolia
GGTCTCTCAACCTTCATTTTAAGTGGTATATTACTGGATTTTACCGGGTGAAATTTACAGATCTGAGGTAAGAAATTCTAAATAGAATTTCTCATTTTCTGTTAAATCCGTTTATTATTTTATAAAACTGATTATATATCTGTAATCTAGAGCTTGAGAGGAGTCCATTGGTGTTTTTAGAATTTAATTCTGACACCATCAGAACCACGGGCCCACAGGTACCATTCACATATACGACTATTCATACATACGGTACTGTTCACATATACGACATTGTTCATATACACGGTACTGTTCACATATACGGTTACTATTCATGGGTACTATTCAATGATAAAATATGCTAGACTCAATTTTTCGTGCTGATCTTAATGGTGTAATTGAAATATAAAGACTAGATGCCAGTTTTGGATAAAGTGCATTGAAATTGGAGAGAATGGAATATAATTGCTAATCAGGTGAGGAAATAAGTTATTTTATGTGTGTGAGGGTACCCCGGTTGTACCCCTGGATTATTGAGTTTTGCATGCTAATTGTTGATACGTATTTGTTGTGTGATATATATATGAATAGGTGAATTTAATTATTATTACATATTAAGTAATTAATTAATTAATTAAATTTGTGTATATTGAATGAAAATATGCTGTGTGCGCTCTTTTGCTATATTTTTTTATAGGTTGATTTGGTATTAGTAAATGAGTAATTTAATTAATTTAATTGTGAATTTTGGATTGACGTGGAATTGGTTGATTTAGTAATAATTTTTATGCTCTTGGCTTGTTGAGTTGATAATCGAAAGTTGATTTTCTTTGGAATGTGAAGTGATGTGATATTAATAGAATTGAGATTTTGTGAAATAATTGTGATGTGTGTGAGGTGAATTGGTTGCGATTGTGTTGTGTCTCACATAGATGTGAAATTTATGAGAAAGGTGGCTTTGTGCGATAAAGCGTGTGATAGCGAGTTGAGCCGGGCAGATAGCTTCACTGAAAGAAAAGGAGTGATGTGGGAAAGCTGAGCCGGGTGGATAGCTACCCACGATTGTTGTGAGATAATGAAACTGAGCCGGGTGGATAGTCTCATTAGGTAGCCACCATAAAATGTGAAATGAAATATGAAATGAAATGTGAGAATTGGAAAGGAAATTGTGAGGATATGTTACATTTCTCATAAATGGATCATTTATGTGTGGTGATTGATAATGTGCTATTGTTGAATTGTGAATTTGTGAGAAATTGAAAGAATTGAGATGATTGTGTATTTAATGAGATTTTGATTGATTGAGAATGAGAATTTGAGAAGTGATTGTGATTATTAAATGAAAGAAATGTGCTTGAATTATAGATATGATATGTTATTGATATTGTGATATAAATGCTGAAAATAAAACATTTGATTTATGTGAGTTGTGATGTATTGGTTATATGATGAAATGGTTATATGATGAAAAGGCTATTGTTACTGGTGTAATTAATTTGCATGTTGATTATATATATATATATATATATATATAAAGAACAACACAATGTGAAACAATATATATTAGAGGAGGAAATGAGATCAACAAATATATTAAACATTAATATTTAATAATCACGTGTAAAATGTATATAGTTGATGATAGTAAGACATCTATGTGGTGAGTTATTTGGCGTGCTTATTATTGTATCTTTTTAAGTTATGATAAATTAATATAAAATGGCATAGGAAGCCATTAAATGAGGAAGTATGTATATATATATGTTTATTTTCTCACTGAGCATCAAGCTCATTATTTTCTTCAATAATCCAGTGTTGCAGGAAAATTAAATTGAAAGAGAAGGCTAGATTTGGTAGAGCTCCAGGTGGCTAGACTCCAGCGATCTTAGGGGAAGGCATTTTCTTACTATTAATGTTACTTAAATTTTATTTAATAAAGAGTATTAATCAATTAGATTTTATTATAATATTTTTATATGGAATTTTATTATATTATTAAGTAAATATTTTTTTAATATACATATACTAAGTATATGTATAACTGAATTTAATAAGGATAGGCGTTACATATGTAAATACAAATATAAAAAAATTAAATTAAATTTTTTTGGTTTTTGGTTCGGTTTTTCAAACATAAAAACCGAACCGAAAACAGAAAACCAAAATTTTTTAAAATAAAAAACGAACCGAACCATTTACCAAATAAACCGAACTAAATTTCATAAGTCGGTTCAGTTTTTGCACACCCTTAGTTAATGTATGAACGGTTCAAGGTTTGGTGAAAAATAGAGACTGGCATCGATGATGATGCATGTACGTTATAATGCAGAGTCATTGGCGAAATGACAGAAATTTCCTGCATAGGGGCATGGTGGGCGGCCGCCCCAGTAGACATCGGATCAGTCCTTAGAGAGACATATGTTACCGTCGTAGTTTGTCTGATTTTGCCTCACTACCAGCCGTTGATTTTACCCCCTTATTGTGTTGTTGATTTGTTCCAAAAGTAAAAACTTGTAGAATTCAACTCCTCGTAGTTCTTAGAGTTAGTTTTTTATTTTATTTTATACTACAAATAATTGTGGGGTAAATTTCACCTACGGTCTCCGAACTATCTTCTCTTTCCCAGTAAAATCTCAAACTTGAATTTGTAAATTAAAAATCGCTAAACTTTAATTTTTTAACATAAAAATCTCAAGTCCCCACCATTAGTTTTTACCTTATAAAAAATTTATTTTAATGAATTTTGATATGTGAGTCAAGAAAAATGCAATATAATTTATAAAAAAAATAAAAATAATTTGACCATGAAATAATTTTTTGTTTATTTTTTGATTGAATAAAATTCATAAAAAATAGAAACAAATGTCGAAATGGTCCCAATTTTGATGAGATATATATCATGATAAAATTTAGTCAATTTATTGGAATATAATATAATATAATTTGGTTAACGATATGTAATTTTACGCTAATAATGATATTTTTGTGTTACAAACTTATAGTTGGAGGATTTTTATATTACCAAATTGAAATTTAGAGATTTTTAAGTTACAAATTGAAGTTTAGTGATTTTACTAGGAGAGAAAAAATAATTTAGTGACAGTGGATGAAATTTTGTTATTGTAACGCACTTTCAATTTATAAAATTTTTATTTGCTTTAAATTTTGCCCCACAAGCAAAAAAATTTCTGGTTCTGTGGAGAAGTCTAACTAATCTCAGGTCAGCGTCTAATTAACATCCACATTTATTTCACACACAACGTAGCGGACTTGCTTAATAAAACTTGAAAACAACCTGAAAGAATTTTCTTAGCGAAACAAAAAAGGGCCCGGTCTTGATGTCTTGTCCAAATGCAGATACTGTATTAAGATATAAATGTGAATGGCTATCACAATTATTATCTACAGATGTGTCTTAATTAATTAGTCGTCAATTGGGATAAGGTCAGACCGCGAATGGTCTATATACATTTAGACAGGCTTTTCATCAAAATTTGCAATAGTGATATGATCTCTTCATTAAGTTAATTAGCTAGTTAATGATAAGTACGTAGAGATTCACTAGGTAGAAGAATCTGAGGATTGAGGAAAATTAATTTCTTGCATGCTTTAGAAATGTTTTTTATTTCAAAGATATCCTTCAAACATGTGTTCCTTGTATCAGTTATAGCTTTGAGTTGCTTAGGAATGCAACGATTTGTTGCTGCTGTACTACCTCAGGATGAGGGTATGCATGAAAATTTTATTTTATTTTATTTTTTCAATATTAGATGATGATGATATTGGATGTTATGAAAGGTTGTGTTGTCATTTGCTAAGACAAAAACACAACTCTACTGTTTTTCTCTGTGTCTTTGCCAGTTATTTAGAAGTGTAAGTTAGATATTGATGATATTAATTACATGATTAGCTAGGTAAGAAAATTCAGAATTTTTTCTTCAGAAATTCTATCAAAATTTGATGAAACTTGGGAAACTGGAAGAGGTCACCTTGTGATTATTTACAGTGCCATTTTATTGTTTGCTGAATACTTGGTAAGCAAAGAAAACAATTAGATAAGAAAGTAAGTAATAAATTTTTAGCTAGAAGATGAAGTTCTTGCTGGAAGGAAATTAATTGTATCTTTAAAGCTAATTTGATTTTGAAGTCATATTAATTACCATGTTACTATTTTTTTTTTTTCTGTTGGTGAATCATCTTCTGCTAGTGGATGCACTAAATTTAATTGCCATAAAAATGGGAGCTCCTCACTGGAAATTCGACGCTAATGCATGCGAAGCCGGTGATGAAGCAGCTCAAGAACCAAGTCCTGAGAGAAACATTTCCTGCTTCTGCGGATTTCCAAACAATACCTGCCATATTGTAAACCTGTGTGTTTCTTCATCTCAATTGAAATTAAGTCTGACTCTCCTTTATTCTTGTCTAGTGATCTGATTTCGCCTGATTTATAATGAGCATAAACTTACGTGGAGCAAACGTATATATATATTTGTGTTTGGAAATAAAAACATTTTGATATGGTTACATAACGTTTATTAAAATATAAGGTACCTTATAAGATGGTTGTAATTAGTAGTTTTATAGATTTACAACTTGAGAATTTTTATTTTATGTTTTTCAGGGAAATCAAGCGTTATAGCCTTCAGGGACAGCTTCCGTCTGAGCTGATCCAGCTTCCTTATCTTGAAGAAATGTGAGAATGCTTGTTTTTGCAAACTTATTGCACAAGTTAATTTGTCAAACTAGTAGTGTGGTAACTTGTCTTTAATTCAGTAACAATTAAGATAGAGTAGTACAAATTATGTGTTTATATATTGTATTCTAGTGTTTTATATATACTTGTATATGTTGGCTTGCATTGCAGTGATTTTGCTTACAACTGCCTGAGTGGTACTATACCACATGAATGGGCTTCATTGAAGCTGAAGTCCATGTATGTAACCTATAAATATAATTCTCTCTTTAATTTTTCTCCATTTTCAGAGTGATGAAATTATTATTTAATCTTTTTTCAACTTCATTGCTGCAGCTCTCTTCTAGCAAACAGGTTATCAGGGAATATACCCAGCTATTTGGGGAATTTTACACATCTCACAGAATTGTAAGTCGAATATTGCAGTGACTGCGGACTCCTAACAACTTTGTCCACCTAGCTATACATATATGAATCTGTTTCTATATCTCCTTGTAATCTCAGAATATTATATTGTTGTATTTAACCAGGAACCTTGAGTTAAACCAATTTTCTGGAACTGTCCCTCGGGAGCTTGGAAATTTAGTTAACCTGAAAAGTTTGTAAGGAATTTCATGGGTACTCTGTTTCTAATTTGGATATTTTCACACTATTGAATTTTCTTCGGAGAATCAAATTATTTTTTGTTTGCAGGACTTTATCTTCTAATAATTTAAGTGGAAATTTGCCTATGGAACTCGGTGAACTGAAAAATCTGACTAATTTGTAAGTTTTTCAGAATAATATATATATATAAGGGTATACTGCATACAGAATCCGGCAGATTTCTAGCGTATAATTATAAATACTCCTTATTGCATAATGCAGTCGGATAAATGACAACAATTTCAGTGGCAGCATACCAGATTTTATACAACATTGGAAGCGACTCAAGAGACTGTAGTATCCTCGATCGGATTTTATTTTGTTTAGGAGGCAGGAAAAAAAAAAAAAACTTAGACATGCCTTTTGTTTGGATTTTGATGAACCAAATCAATCAATGCAGAGAAATGCAAGGCAGCGGACTGAAAGGACCCATTCCAACTTCAGTGTCTGTTTTGAAAAGCTTAGTTGACCTGTGAGTGAGTGACAGTGTTATCATTTTTTGTTTATCATATTGCTTAAAAGAGAAAGTCCCTACAATGGAGAGGTTTGTTGTTTTGCATACAGGAGGATTAGCGACCTAAACGCCACCGATCAGACCTTCCCTGATCTGAAAAACTTTAGCTTCTTCACCCGTTTGTACGTCTACTGCTTAATATTATATTATTCTTTGCAGTGCAAATCCATAAATGTCATTTTGTTATATATTCTGACACGAGTACTGTTTCAGGATTTTGAGGAGTTGCAATATATCAGGAGAGATCCCTCCATACATCTGGTCAATTAGTGGACTGGAGATCCTGTAAGCATATTGAAAATTTTTTAAAGTTTCATTTGCTTTAGAATATGAATAAACAACAACTTAGCATATATCAGTATGCTAATTTATTCATTGTTTGTGAAGCACTAGATAGCTATAGGCCTTTCTTTTATAATCTTTATTTATTTATTGTTTTGGACAGGGATCTCAGTTTTAACAAGTTATACGGGAAACTTCCCAGTGCCATTACCAAAAGCACCAACAGATTGGTATTTGTGTAAGTAATGATGCCTAATTCGTGTGTCTCTTGTATGATTTTGCAATTTATACTAACTGCTTGGTTTTGCCTTGATCAGCTTCTTGACTGGCAATTTTCTCAGCGGAGATATACCAACAATTTCGTCAGGAATAGATGTGTATGCGCCTTGTCTCACGATTTGTAATGCTTTGCATATGTCTTTCTAAGATGTAGGACAACTGCTCTTATCCAACTAGCTAGATCTGCCTCCGTTGAACTGGAATTGAACCATAAGGGATGGTTATGGTTTCGGTTCGATTCTAGGTCCAAATTATTAAAATTCAATACTAAATCGAAAACAGAATGGTTTTTTTTTTTTAATCAGAATCAAATCAGCAGTTCTAAAAATTAAAACCAAGATTATTTTTTCCATTCCAAAATTGAAACCAAAACCATCTATTTAAGGTTCGCGTTCAGTTCCAAAGATTAGGAAATTGAAATAGACTATTTTGGTTGGTTTCGGTTATGTACCCATTTTTAAATAAGTTTTAACCTTTTATTCAGTTCAAAACCAAAACCTGAATTCCGAACCACTCATGCAGCTTAATTAATTAGTATGATGCTTGATTATGCCATAGAAAGGTTTCTACCATTTTATTGTTTTTAGCTCCTATCTTGCTTCTGTTTGAAAGTAAATCGCTTCCTTGATTTTCTATCTATCCAAAAGGGGGCAAGGGTTCATGATGTTCTGTTACTTATTATGCTGACTATTCTAACTAAAGTTATTTCTTTAAAGGGTACGATCGACATTTTTCCAAATTCATTAGGTTTATTATCATACATGTGAACCACCGATTATTGACAATAATTTTTTCTTTTTTGGGACCAGGGATCTTTCCTACAATAATTTCACAAGGCAAAGACCTGTTTGTCCACCGAGGTTAGTGTTATTCTACTTTCTTTTTTTTTTTTTTTATAATTAAAAAAAATTCTACTTATTTATTAAATTAAACTTGTTTACATTTTCTTGTTCTGCAAAATAATTTTGCGGGCCGTCCAAGTACTAATGAAGCTTTTATTGCCTTATTTCATCAGAGGTGTAAACTTGTTCCGAAGTTCTTCAATGGGAAATGACATGTTAGTTAGTTCCCTTTCTTACATTTCATGAGTAGTAGTATAAATTAATTAAGATCTTAATTAAAATTTTGATGTGGTGATTGATTTTATGCAACTTTAGAAACTACATATTTATAACTTCAATAATCTCAGTTATACTAATTAATTAGTAATATACTACTAATTAATCTTTTCTTTGCTTGGATAAACTAGAGGAGGAGCATGCGGGGACAATTTTAATTGTGATAAAAGTAAGTAAATTACATGGCAACTTGATCGACTTATATTCAGACATGATTAATTATAAGATCTTATTACTTCTTCATGGCATGAAAAAAACCTGCAAAACGGAAAACCGTTTTAGAAAATTCTACTTAAAATACACAGTCATAAATACTTTTTCTTTACCACTGACTGTTTTTTTGACATGAAATGAACTCCGAAATCCGTTGACAGATGGGCACTCTTTGTACATTAATTGTGGTGGAGAGAATGTTGAAGTAAATGGCAGGACATACGAAGGAGATGGAGGAGCCGTAGGTGGTGGTGCCTCTGAGTTGTATTCAAATAACAATAATAACTGGGGATTTAGCAGCACCGGAGATTTTATGGATAACGACAATTTTCAAAATGAAGATTATTTGGCAAAAGCACCACCATCAGTAAATAATAATATTGATGAATTGTACCGTACAGCACGCGTTTCTCCTCTTTCACTTACCTATTATCGTCGGTGTTTAATCAATGAGAATTATACTGTGACCCTACACTTTGCTGAAATACAGTTCACAAATGACACTTCCTATAACAGTCTTGGGAGGCGCATGTTTGATATCTATATTCAGGTAACCCTTTTGTTTTCAACATGTCAAATTAATTAGCTAGATTGTCGAGAGTGCAAATTAATTAATTAGTGGCTTTAATTATCAACTTTTGAAAAATTAATGGAATAATGCAGAATGATAGAAAGGAGAAGGATTTCAATGTACAAGTGGAAGCCAATGGTGTTTACAAGCCAAAAGAAAAGAAGTATAATGTTACAGTAAAAAATAACACCTTGGAGATCCGATTCTACTGGGCTGGTAAAGGAACTACAAGAATTCCTAAAAGAGGAGTATATGGTCCCCTTGTATCAGCTATTTCTGTAGATCCTCGTAAGCACTTCACTTTTCTGTTCTTTCTATGTATGTTTTATTTATGTTTCATGCATGTCTGATTGATTCATTTGGGCAGTGTTTAAACCTCCTTCAGAAGGAAATACAAAAATTGCACCAATTCTTGGTGGAGTTATAGGTTCATGTCTCATTTTCTTAGCAATGGCCTACATTGTGTGGAAACGCCATCTCCGAGCAAAAAATGGAAGGCGTACAGCTCAGGACTTTTTCTTGATGAATCATTTCATGCTCCGTTTCTATATAAATATGAAATGTTCTATGTTTTGTATGATTGAAGAAAAAAGTTGTGTTTTTGATTGACAGATCTTGAAGGACTAGAAATCCAAACTGTTTCTTTCACCCTAAGGCAAATTAAAGCTGCCACTAATAATTTTGCTCCTGAAAACAAAATTGGAGAAGGTGGATTTGGACCAGTTTACAAGGTATTCAGCTGGATATATATATATTAGACCAACTGTTTTCTGTGAAGGATTTTACTAAAGATGATAGTATTTTCATTGCTCAACGAACTGCAGGGTGTGTTGGCTGACAACACTGTAATTGCTGTAAAGCAATTATCATCCAAGTCAAGGCAGGGAAATCGTGAATTTTTGAATGAGATGGGCATGATCTCATGCATACAGCATCCAAATCTTGTGAAGCTTCATGGTTGCTGTATTGAAGGAAATCAACTGTTGCTAGTATACGAGTACATGGAAAATAACAGCCTTGCTCATGCATTGCTTGGTCAGTTGAACTCTCTCTCTTTCCAATTATATAGACAGATAGATAATCTATTTTAAAAACATTGTCACTCCAATTTCTGGTTTTAGGCCCGGAAAATCATCGACTGAAATTAGACTGGCAAACAAGGCAGATGATCTGTGTTCGGATAGCTAGAGGTTTAGCATTTCTTCATGAAGAGTCCATACTTAAAATTGTTCATAGAGACATCAAAGCTACAAATGTTCTGCTAGATAAGAATCTAAATCCTAAGATATCCGACTTTGGGTTGGCTAAACTTGATTCAGAGGAAAAAACCCACATCAGCACCAGGGTTGCAGGAACTATGTATGCATTTTTTTTTTTTTCTGTAGTTTCCTGTTCAAACCAGAAAGGTTAAAAATTGTAATTGATTTTGTTTGGCATATATATGCAGAGGGTATATGGCACCGGAATATGCATTATGGGGTTACTTGACCTACAAAGCAGACGTTTACAGTTTTGGAATTGTGGCATTGGAAATTGTTAGTGGGAAGCACAATATGAGTCATGGTCCAGAGGGCAAATACGCTTGCCTTTTAGATTGGGTAATTTATAGTATATGTTTTTTTGTTTTTTTTTTTTTGCTCAAATTCAATGTTCATTTTTATTTATTCATATAAAAGAAAGATCAATTCTTTAACTTTCTTTGCAGGCTGGCCACGTACAACAGAAGGGGAACCTGATGGAGCTAGTGGATGAGAAACTCGGGCCTGAATTTGAGAAGGAAGAAGCAGAAAGGATGATTAAAGTAGGTCTCCTGTGTACAAATGCCTCACCTTCACTAAGGCCAACAATGTCTGAAGTGGTAAGCATGCTACAAGGAACTACGATCATACCAGATTTTATCCCTGAAGCTAGTAGTTACAATGAAGACTTGAGGTTCAAAGCCATAAGAGAGCATCATAAAGAAATAATAATGAGTCAGGATCTGAATTCCACATCATCAGTCGGGTCTAGACTCCTGTCTTCGTCTACAGAACATGATTTATATGAGATCGATTCAAGTGTGATGGCAAAGAGAGATCAATACAAAACATAAACCTGTGCATAGCCACACTTCAACTTCATTCTCCTTTACAGCAACTTCATCAACATCTGCTGGTTACAGTTTATATTCCCAGTCCCAGTGATATATATATAATATAGCTAACGCATGTTCGCTTTACTTTACTACATATAATTTGCCATTACTAAACTTCTGCTTCTCATTGTCAAAATATTCAATATGCTACACTTTATTTCACAAAAATGTACTTTTTATTGTCTCAGTTTGATTGATTGTCATTTTTTTTACTTTCTCTTTTTTCATATTTATCTTATTAAACATCTCTTTAAAAAAAAGAATTTTTTAAAAATGTGCATTGTATTTTAACTATCAAGTAAGAATATTAGTACACTAAAAGATATTAAAAAAAACTATTTTATACATTACACTTCCTTAAATAATTATAATTTTTTTTTGCATAGGACTGAGGAGTATACTATTTATAATTTATATTACACTTGCACCCACAATTTTTTTAGTAGAAAAAGCAAAGATTTAAAAATAACTATATTTCAAGATAAATTAAATAATTAATCAATAACTACATGAAGCTTATAATAATTAACTAACCGTTTAGTAAATATTTTTTAAATCAGCTCCACATCAAAAAGCTACAACTGAAATTGGGCTTTATTTCGGGGCTAAATGGGCTTCGAAAGGCTATGAACTGATTAATGGTGAAATTAACCCCTTACCTTTGGTTAAAAGTGTAAAAAAGTCCTTATCCTTTTCTAAAAAGTTCAATTAAACCCTTTTCTTATTTAAGGGTGAAATTAACCCCTTACCTTTTAAAATTGGACCATTTATCTCAAAAATAGAGCTCCATTGGTTTTTGGGGGTAATTTTCACTTATAGTCCCTCAATTTTCTTCTTTCTTCCAAAAAAATCTTTAAAATTCAATTTGTAACTTAAAAATCTCTAAACTCTAATTTTGTAACACAAAAGTCCCCATCGTTCGTTTTCACCTTCTAAAAATTCATTTTATTGAATTTTGATATGAAATTTTACACCTGAATTAGGAAAAACGCAATCTAATTTATGAAAAAAAAATATTAAATTTGACTGTAAAATTTTTTTTTCTATTTTTTAATTGAATAAAATTGAGAAATTCATAGAAAATAGAGAAAATGTCAAAATGGT
The DNA here is from genome assembly GCA_948193215.1 of Bocquillonia castaneifolia. NCBI lineage: Eukaryota > Viridiplantae > Streptophyta > Magnoliopsida > Malpighiales > Euphorbiaceae > Bocquillonia > Bocquillonia castaneifolia. The sequence continues at coordinate 11,536 of CANYLF013062851.1, forward strand.
CTCAATTTTGGTGAGAGCTCATTATGAAATATGCTCAATTTTATGAAATATTATAAAATTTGGTTAACGATAGTTAATTTGATATTAACAGTGGGGACCTTTGTATTACAAACTCATAGTTGGGGGATTTTAATTTGTTCTATAAAATTAAAGTTTGTTCATTTTTAAGTTACAAATTAAAATTTAGGGACTTTATTAGGAGAGATAAGATAATTAAGGGACTGCGACTTCTTATCGTACTTTTGAAAAAGGAGGACCAAAAAAGTAGGATAAATTTCACCTATGGTCCCTGAATTATATTCTATCTCCCAATAAAATCCCTAAATTTTAATTTGTAACGTAAGAATTCCTAAACTTTAATTTTATAACACAATCCTCCAACTATTACTTTGTAACATAAAAGTCCCACTGTTAGTGTCAAATCAATTATTGTTAACCAAAATTTATCATATTACATTTCATAAAATTGAGCATATCTCATAATGAGCTCTCACCAAAATTGAAACCATTTTGATATTTTCTCTGTTTTCTTTGAATTTCTCAATATTATTCAATTAAAAAAATAAAAAAAAATTCATTGTCAAATATTTTTAAGAATTAGATTGCATTTTCTTGACTTACTTATAAAATTTTAAATCAAAATTTAATAAAATGAATCTTTTAGAAGGTGAAAACGCATGAATTTTTGTATTATAAAATTCGAGTTTAGAGACTTTTAAGTTAGAAATTGAAGTTTAAGGATTTTACTAAAAAAAATTGAGGGACTATAAGTGACAATTACCCCAAAAACTATAAGTGAAAATTACCCGAAAACCGTGGAGTTCTATTTTTAGGATAAACTAGAATCATGCCCATGCTTCGCATGGGAGTTTTTTTCAATTTTCAATTTAAAATTAATAAAATTAAAATTATTAATTAGTATTATGTTAAATCTATAATTGATTTTTTTTTTCATAATGTGAATAAAATCTAAAAATGTTTATGCTAGTATTTGTATTTTTATATGGTGGTTGATTTGTTTTAGATTTTATCATATGTATA
>CANYLF013063596.1:0-11233 GCA_948193215.1 Bocquillonia castaneifolia
AAAACTTTAGAGCTCAACAATGGAGAGAAAGAAGAAGAAATGAAGAAGAAATGAAGAAGATGGAGAATGAAAGAAGTGTGGAGGATTCTTTGTAGAGATCCTCCACTAACTCATTTTTAATTATTATTATTATTATTATTATTATTATTATTACTTAATTAATGAATATACATGAAAATTTCTAATTGGATACTTAAAAGTAAATTTTGACTTTTTAACCAAATTAGGGAAAATATCTAATTAACCCCAAACTATTAATCAAATCCTCAAACATCCTCCTAACTAATATTTTCAACACTTATACCCCTCCTACACACAAAAATGCTTAATGATGCGTAATTAATAAAATTTAACCACACTAATGACACTAATTAATCACTAATGCATGTAATAATGTATGAGGATGTTACATGTCTTGTCCCCATTCTTTAGGGTGGATTATTTTATGGATTCTGAACTGGGAATATGCAGGTTGGTTAGTATCTGAGTGGTAATGGTGTTTGAATTCTACAGATTTTGTTGATTCAAGGATGGAAATATAATAGGACAAGGGTTTAGACATGACCTAAGGTTTAAAATGCCATCCTGGAGGGAAAAGGCGAGAAGTAGCTATTGAAGGGTTTTCATGATAAAATCCATCTTCAATAGTTAAAATATTTTGAAAATTCTTTTTTGTAAAATATTCTGAAGAACTTTTTGAAAATGCCTTATTCTGAGTCAAAAAAATTTGAGAATCATTTTGAGATGAAGAAGAGGTTATAAAATTCTATTCAAATACTTTTCTTTGTGTTTCTAGAGAGACGGGTTTATAAAATTCTGAAATTCCTTTTAAAAGTTCTTGAGAAGGGTTTTGAGATGAAATCTCCTTCTCTTTATTCTTTGAAATAGGATTAGAAATATTCTTACCTACCTGAGATTGGCTCAAGGTTTGTAATGCCTTAGCTAATTCTGGATACTGAGAAAGAGTTGTTATCCATTTCTTGATTAACTTGTTATTCATTGGTTGAATGCTAGAAGAGGCACTCTCATTATTCTTTTCTTCCTGGAAAATTTGAGTCCAGGTTTTGATAGGCTTTTGGGCACAGATGCCCTGGGGGTTATTCTGTTTAGGTTCTTCCTCTTTCTTTTTTTGAGGCATCAACATCTGTTTTAAAGGAATTCTCTGGTTAGGAAGTCTGGGATAGAATTTGTATCTCCCTTTATAAATTCTATATCAAAATCAAAAACACTTAAAATTGCTTGCCATCTTGCAAAAATCTATTTTGATGCTATATTTTGAACATCTTTTTATAAAACTTCTTTTGTAGATTTACAATCAATTCTAAGTAAAAATTTTTGATTTAACAAATCACTCTAAAATCTTGAAATGCATTTTACAATGGATAAAATTTCTTTCTTTATGGTAGAATAACTCTTTTCAGTTTTATTCCATTGTGCAGATGTAAACTGGACAATGCATTCTTTGTTGTTATGCAATTGTTTTAAGATGCCACCATAACCTATGTCTGATGCATCTATTTCAACAATCTTTGGTAATGCAGGGTTGGCAATATGCAAGCAAGGAATTTCTAAGACATGCTGTTTGATTTCTCTAACTATTCTGGTATGCTCATCAGATTATGCAGGGGGTTTTTTCTTTAGTCGATCATGCAAAGGCTTTGCTATCCTATTGATGTTAGGACAAAAATCAAGGACATAATTCAAACTTCCTAAGAACCTTTGGAGCTGCTATTTTTCCAGAATTACGTCTGGGAATTTATTTGCAAATTCTAAAGATCTTTCTATAGGAGTAATTATTCCTTGGGTAATGTAATGACCAAGAAACCTTATTCTGGTTTGAAACAAAGACATTTTACTTTTAGACACAACAAGACCATTTTTCTTGGTGACATAAAAGAATGTCTTGAGATGGTTAAAATACTGCTCTATGGATTCCAAGAATACAAGAACATCATTAATGTACACAATGCAAAATGTAGAATAAGGATTGAAAATGCCATTCATAATTCTTTGAAATTCAGATGGTGCATTCTTAAGACCAAAAGGCATGACATTCCATTCATACTGACCAAATGGTACAGTGAATGCAGTTTTGTATCTATGAGTAAGTTCAATCTAGATTTTCTAGAAACCTGACTTCATATCAAACTTTGAAAATACAAATGCAGAATGCAATTTTTGAAGTAAATCTTTCTTATTTGGAATAGGATGCCTAATCCATCTAAGAACTTTATTCAAGGGTTTATAGTTTATGACTAATCTAGGTACCCCACGTTCAATCTCAGAAGCTTTAACAACATAAAATGCTGCACAGCTCCAAGGAGATCGAGATTGGGTAATCAATCCTTTATCTTGCAATTCTTGAATTTTTGTTCTACAGTGTTGTTCAAGTTCTGCATTCATTTGGATTGGCCTAGCCTTAGTAGGTATTTCTCTTTCATCAAAATCAGGCTCATATGGTAAATCAACCATATGTTGTTTCCTGTTCCAAAATGCATTAGGAAGATCTGAACAGACTTCTTTTTCAATCTGTTTTTGAAATTCTAAAATTCTTTTTTGCAAAAATTCATTATTTAATTATTTTTCAATTCTTTGTAAAGAAATGTTATGTTTGAGATTTTAAATTTGAAATTCTTTTCCTGTTATTAAATTATGAATCTCATTATCATACATAGAACAAGCTTTTATGATATTAAGAATTCTAGTCTTAGGTTTTTCAATAAAAGGAAATATAAGTTTCTCAGGTTTTGCTTTGAAGGTAATTCCATCATAGTCAACTCTGTAAGGAGTTATTAGATTGATAAAAGGTGTCTCTAATATCACAATATGTTGGATATTATCAACTAATACAAAAACAATTTTTATTTAAAATTATTATTAGTAATATATGCATCAGCTTTACTACTAATATTCATTTTTGAATTATTAGCTGCAGAGAGTCTTTCATTAGTTTTTTTCATGGAAAAGCTTTGGAACTAAATTTTGTTTAATGCAATTTAAATTAGTACTAGTATCAAATAATGCAACAGTATTAAATTCAAATTTATTTAAAAAATCAATGTAATACGGATCAAATACTTTCTTGAGGTAATCTCTTTTAGAACAAAAAGAAAGTCATCTGGAACATTTTCAATGCTTTCTAGTTTTGGACTATCTTCATCTTCTGAATCAGATTCTTCAAGTTGTTTATGCAAAAGAGTTTGTAATAAAACTGAATCCTTTTCTTGTTTTTCTTTTAACTTTTTTAATTCAGTTTTAATGCTCTTAACTTCATTTTTAAATTTGAAATAGATGCAAAAGGAGATGATGCTTTCTTAACAGCTTTTTGTCTACCTAGAATGGCTATTAAATCATAAGTGCTAGGGCTAACTGTAGGTAAACCTGGGGGTTTATCTACAGGTTTGTCTCCTAGAGCTTTAACTAACTTGTCAAGATATTCTTTCTGAAGTTGAGGATCCTCAAGGTGTTTAACAACTTCTAGAAGAAATTCTTGATCTTTTGTTAGAACACTTATGGTTTTATTCTCTAATTCTGATTCTGAGCTAGATGACAAAGTAGTGACTAGTTCATCAACTTGAAATGCATTCTCATCCTTAGGGTAGTCTGAAAGGCTAGACTCTGATTCTGAAGTGTTAACAAGAAAGGCTTCTAATTTACTAAGAACTTCTTCTTCTAATCCTACTTCATGCAATTTTTTCTTAATTCGGCAATACTTTGAGATATGCCCTTTCCTACCACATTTGTAGCAGGTGACATTCTTAAGATCAGGTTACTACTAGATGGTTTGGTTTCCTCTGGTTTTTTGTAAGGTTTTTTATACTTCTTAATCCTGGGTTTTTCTTCGTAATACTTATTCTTAGACCTATAGGGTTTGTAAGGCTTTCTATGTTTGTGATAAGGCTTTTTGGGTTTTTCTTAAAAAGCTCCTCCACAATCAGGTTTTCCTGTTGAAATATCGAACTGTTTACAGAAAGAACCTAATTCTTGCCTAGTCTTTCTCATTTCCCATTTTAGATGCTTTTGAAGTTTCAAATCCTGACATATTTTTAATCCTTCTTTCTGGGTTAAACTGACTAGTTCACCATAGGTTAGAAGGTTATATGGGATTGGAACTCTTAATGCTTCTTTAATCCTATTCCTTACCTTTTCTCCTAAAAGGGTAGGTAATCTTGCTAGGAATTTCTCTTTCTAGAAAGGCTGGTTGGAATCTTCCCTAAGCATTACCTTAGTGAGGAACGTATTCTTGTAATACTGGAAATCAGTAAGCTTTTTACACCTAAGGTTTGATAATAGTTCTGCATTTTTATCCTTAAGGTGTGAAGAATCTCCTATGAAATGCAAAGATATGGTTAGGATTAAGGTTGCTAAAGCATCCTGGATAGGCTGACTATTCTCATCTAGAATGGGTTCACCATTTTCTTCATTAATCTTAATAGCATTTAAAATGTCAAGATGCTCTTGGGAAGTGAGATGGAAATCCCACCATCCTTTAAGCTGACCTGAAATTCCTACTATGATTAATTTAGCATTGGCTCTATCCTGGACATTAGTCTGAATTCTATATGCATTAGCTGCCATGGTCATTTGTTGAAGGAAGCTAAGAATCTGGTATTCTAAAAGGCCATCTAGATTCCATTCATAAACAGAAGATGCATTGAACCTAGATTGTCCTAAGGCTAATTGGTTATTTTGAAAACCTATGTCTGGGTTACTAGGCATAGGTAAGGTAGGCCATGTTAGTCTGTTTATCTAAGGTATGGGTTCAAGTTAAAATTTTTGGGATTCTAAATCAAAATTGTCTTCTAATGCATTAACCTGAGGTCTACTGATGGTAGACTGGGGGGTATCTGAGGCAACTAGGTTAACTGCAGAAGTAGAAGCTTCTATTCTACTAAGATGATCCTGGATTGCCTTAACAAATTATAACTTATTATTCTGAAATTCTTTCTGACTAGATCTAGAAACCTAGAAAGGCTTAAAGATGGGATTCTTAAGCTTCTCCTAGGGCTTTGGTTGTTCTATTATAACAGGAGGCTGCTGGGTTTTTCTTTCTATTCTAGAAAGCTATTTTCCTATTGTATGCAGATGCGTATATGAAAAATTATTCTGTTCAATGATGCTTTTAAAATTCTTATTAGTATCATCAATAGTATACTTATATGCTCCTGCATCAACAGAAGAGTTTCCTGATACTGGGATTTTTATACTCCTGATAGGAGGATGTTCAGATTCAATAAATTTTGAACCATCTGATAAAATTCAAGTATTGGTTTTCTTCTTATTATCCACAGGATTTATGGATTTAAAAGGATATGCTATGTTATGCTCAGATGCATAAATTTTAAACCAATAAAAAAACAAGATATGAATTTTATGCTGTGAAACAAATGCAAAATATTCTTCTTGGATTTGTTTTCTATTATTTAAAAAATTCTTAAAAAACCAAAGTTTCTTTTCTGTATTATGTGATGCATAAAAATTTTTATGTAAAAGACTCTTATCTACTGTAAATTCTTTTTCTAAAACATTTATCATATTCTTAGTTATAGATGAAAAAGTAGGTGATGTGGGTTCTGATTTTTTACCACTATATTGTCCTATTTCTTCGCTGATGTAAACCGGCTTAGGAATAGATTCAGTACAATCAACACCTTTAAATGTTGTACTGGGTAAATCAGAAGTTAAATGCCTTGGAAGTTGGGTAACATGGGCCCTCCTTCTATGAATCAGATGACAGGAATCCTTATCGTCTTCTTCACCCTCATGCTTAAAATCATGCTTTAATGGTACATTAATGGTTGTAGGGATTCTGGAAATTTTTCCTAAGTCAATAGTATCACTAGTGGAAGATTCATCAGAGAATCTGGAGTTGATAGATTTTCTATCAAAAGTCAAAGTGACTTTTCCACAAGGATACTGGTTAATTTCCCTTATGCAAGTATTAGGAGTTGCTTTAACAGATGGTTGTGGTACAGATGCTTTTTCCAAAACCCATCTATCTGGAAGAGATATATCTCCTCATTTGATGAATCTTGGAACAATAGCATTTGCTTTAGCCAGATGTGTTTGTAAACTAAAGGTTCACCTTTATGACATGAAAATTTATGCTTTGAATCGAATGCAGAGGACATAACTTTATAATGAACTCTAAAAATTAATGCAATGGGAATAGATCCTTCTTTCATGTGATAATTATGCACTTGTATTTGTAAAACCAAAGAATCTAAAATATGCTTATCATTCAAAGAGATGGTTAGATTTGGATAACATGAAAAGGAAATTGGTCCAGTACAAAGACTAGACTCAACGGTACATAAAATTCCTTCTTCATATATTTCCATTCTATTATCTCTGATTACACATAATATGCTAGTATTTGGACCTTCCTTTGTGAGAGGTTTAATTCCCACTTGGACAAGTCCTATATGAATATACTTAAAATTCTTTTGTTTATGCTGGTTTAAAGAATGTTGTGAAATGAGTTTTATGCTTTCATAAGATTCAGAAAGAGTAATATCTCTCTCTTCAGTTTTAATATTAAAATTCATTTTAAACAACTTATCTAATATGCTTAATTCATAAATGTCATTCTTTTTAACATGAGGAATATGCCAATCATTTATGCCTTTAGTAAAGCCCTCAACAGTGATCTCATCACTCTGTTGATCCTACTATTCTCTAGTGATGTAGAGTTTGAAGATAAAGAGGTTTTTCAACAAAGAAGACGATCCATAATTAAGTAGTTATTCAATTTATCATACTTAACACAATGATCACCTACAGATGGAGCTATGTGGATTTACTGCCCAAATCCACGGGTCTTATACCACAAAATCTCCTTAAAGGTCTCAATAATACTATTTAAGAATGAATAAATTAAATAAAATTTAATTCTGGGTGGATGAAAAAGATGTATGTAGAAGATGGATGAACAATTCCTCTCTTCCCCTCTGGCTCTAATACCAAAAAGACATCCTAGGATCTAGGGGGTGAAAGATCAACAAAGATGAAGATGAAGTGGATAAAATGAATGGCAGAATTAATGAACAATGCAAGAAAACAAAATAAATTAACAGAAAATCTAAAATTAATTATATATATATAAGATCAGGAGGTAGTCCTCACAACTTATATACACATATAATTAATGTGCAGTAATTCAATTGCAGAAAATAAGATATATAATTAAGAAATGCTTACTTTATTACTCGAAAATAAACTTCAAAATTAGATACAAATTCTGGAAATGAAGGTAGAAGGTTATACAAGAGTGGAGAATTACAGAGTGGTTATGTGGGTTGAGGGGTACAAGCTCGGGTTACAAGTTACAAGCTTTCAAAACTCTCAAATGCTTTCAAGAAATTCTCCCGCCAACTTACGAAGGAATGCCTATATTTATAGAATAAAAAATGCTAAATGAAATACAATGTAAATTCAAATGTAATGCAAATTCATGTCTTTAGTCTTCATTATTCTTCACATGCAGGTGGAGCAGGAGAAGTCTTGTCATGCCGGTTAGAGCCGAAAGTTGGAAGTGAAAGGGGAAGAGACAAATTCAAATCATTCTTTTTCTGCTTGGTTAAGATTATAATGCCTTTTAAAAAGTTCAAAGGCATTGGTTATTTCTGGTGTTAGGATTTCTATGGTAGAGCTGAATAAACTCCACCATTGAATAAACCAATTTGGAATTATTTTAAAATGCTTTTTTTTTATCAAAAAAATACTAATCAAGTATGGGAACCTTTTTGATTCTGAATCATCAGAGAGTTAAAACCATGCTTGTTGATAATCCCAGTAGGTGAAGGTTCTACAAATGGTTAGTCTGGAAGAAAAGTCTACTGGGAATGCTTTAGGTTTGGACAAGTCTTGTCCCTATTCTCTAGGGTGGATTATTTTGTGGATTCTAAATAGGGAATATGCAGGTTGATTTGTGTCTGTGTGGTAATGGGGTTTAAATTCCACAAATTCTATTGATTCTAGGATTGAGATGTAATAGGACAAGGGCTTGGACATGTCCCATGGTTTAAAATGCCATCCTGGGGGGAAAATGCGAGAAACAACTATTGAAGGGTTTTCATGATAAAATCCATCTTCAATAGTCAATATATATATATATATATATATATATATATATCTTTTAGCTTTGTATAGCCATTGCTTATTTGTGTGTGTATTGTCTTTGGCCATATATTTGTTTTTATATGCTTTACAAACAAAACTCTGTCAAAATTTCTTTAAAAACCTTTATGCTTTGATTGAGGGAGAGTTTAAGCATTTTGCCTCAAATTCACACATAAATTGACTTAGATTTGTCAACATCAAAAAGGGATAGGGTATTGGCCTGTTTGGGAACTTAACTCCTTATTTTGATATTGATTAATGTCCTAAGTCAATTGAATTAACTAAGAGTTTATTTAAGCATTTTTAAAGTGCAACGATCGTTCCAGTTGGTAGCAATGATCGTGGCACAGATTTGCAACGATCGTTGTTACAGGCACCATTTTTGCCAAAAGAAATAGTAAGATCCACGAGCCATGAGCCCATGTAACAAGCCACTGCAATGACTCGTTGTGTCATCCACAATGATCGTTGCTGAAGTGCAACGACTCGTGGAGCTGCATCTTAGTTCAGCACAGCCAGCTGCAACGAATTGTTACAAAGTATAAAAATCATTGCCATCCAACTGCAATGATCGTCGTAACTTGTGCAATGATCATTGTGACCTTGTCAGTAGCATTAAATGTGAGATTTTAAACTGTTTTAAAGTAGGTAAATGACTAGCTTTACATTAAATGCACTCACAACGGTCTGGAATCACATTAGGGATATAAAAGCTCTTCTACAACTTATTTGGAAGGTAATCAACAACTCACCAAGCATTAATTTGTTGTAAAACTTTTGTATCAAGTTAGAAACCTTAATTCTCTTTTATCATTCATAATTGTTGATTGTTGAGCATTAATTGCTCTTGTGAAATTCTTGTAAAGCTAGCTTTTGGTGAGTGAGGTTAAAATTTCATTTTGTGAAAGGTTTAAGCGTTAGCCTAAGATTAAAAACACTTTGGTCAAAGATTTCTAGAGAGAGAAACACTTGGGATCTGTTAGTGGATTTAGCCTTGAGAATAACGACATTGTAAGGTTAGAGAGAGCCACAAAACTCTTGTAATCGTTTATTTAACAACGGAATACCCAATTGGACATTGGAGAGTGAATGTGAGGATTGGATTGAATCCGAACAACTACAATTCTTTGTGTTGTGGTTGATTGAGCTTTTAATTTTTAATTTCCTATTAAGTTTTAAATTGTAATTAACAACCAATTTACCCCCTCTTGATTGCCAAGGGATTTCAAGGGTATATTAGAATTTTGAAGTGAAAAATTTTGAAATATATCAATTTTTTGGGACATCAAAATAGGGTGAAACTTATCAAGTTTTTAGGAACGGATAAAGTAATTATTGTACTAATTATATTTATGAATACAATGAAAATATTTAAATAAATATTTTTAAGTATATGCTTTTTTATTATTAAAAAATATAAATTTAAAATTAAATACGCATATACTTATTTTTAAACCTAAAATATCTTATTATTATTTTTATATTTATTTTATAAATTTTTATGTAATTTTTAATAATACTTCACTAAATATTTATGGAAAAGTGTGTAAACAAACCCTTCACTTTTTTTCATGAAGAACATTTAAGTCTTTAATTTTCTTTTTATTCAAATAGACCTATAATGTTACAAAACATAGGTGATGTAAAGACTTATATTAGTCTTTTTTTTTCTCACTTTTTGGTCTTTATATGAAGGTGAAAGATGCAAAAAAAGCCCTTCACTTTTTTTACAAAGAACATTTAAGTCTTTAATTTTTTTTAATTCAAATAGGCCCCTAATGTTACAAAATGTAAGTCATTTAAGTTAATTTAAAAAAAATGTATTAAAAAAATGTATTCATTGTAAAAAGTGAGAAATGTTTCTCTCAGCTTGATTTTTCAAGACTCAATCTTAGCCACCTATTTTAGTTTTAATTTTAGCCTTTTGATGAGAGAATAGAAATCCTAACCTTTGATTTTAAAAATCCAAATCTAATTACCCTAACCTCACCTCTTACCAATAGGCTTTGGCCTACTGGGAGTGTGGCTTTGCCACACGCCAAGGTCCTAGGTTCGAATCACAGGCTTAGTTGTTTCTCAAATAAGCTCTAAATGGAGCCTGTCGGTAGGTCCCACAAAAAATAAGTGTGGAGATCCTCACCTGCGGTTAGAAAAATACTAACAGTCTGGGCTCCATAAGGACAGTCTAACAACAAGACAATAATTCAAAAAAAAAAAACCTCACCTTTTTCTGGGATGCTTACGGGCGGTTAACCGAACAGTTGAGCTATTTTAGTACCCAAACTGTTTACATCGGTTAACCGATCAACAGTTAACCATTTAACCGGTTTTTTTAACGGTTGGTTCAGTTTTTAACCACGGTTTTTATTGCGTATTTTCATTATTATTATTGTAACGACCCGAATCTAACACAATACTTTACGGATTAATATATATAATGATAGTAATTAATCATAAATTAAAATCCAATTAAAAATTCCCTTCGAAAATAAATTTTTCTCTGAAAATAGGGTTGCAACGATCGTTATGAACAGTGCAACGATCGTTGTGAAATGTGCAATGATCGTTGTGGATGAACAGTGATCGTTGTAAAATACACGAAAATCATCCAAAAATCCAGTAAGGTACACGAGCTTGTGGGAAATTAGCAACGAGCTCGTTGCAAATCAGCAACGATCGTTGTGAATAGTCCAATGATCGTTGTAAGCCAAAAATCACCAAAACGAAATATTTTTCCAAAATTCGCAGTTCTAAAACAGAATTTCTGACTTTCCTCTGTAAAACCGTACTTAAACCAACTCAAAATCATTTAATATATATGTCAAACTTTTCAAACATAAAAAAATACAATCATGTTTTTAAACAAAGAACATTGAAAACTTCATCAACATATATTTAACTAAAAATCAACTTTATTCAAACATTATTCAAATCTTTTACACATTTATAAACACATCAAATAATTCATTACACATATGTCAATTAATGACTTAAAAACCAAATGCATACATATATAAATGCATAGCCAAATGCATCAAATGCTCGTTATCCACTGGCCAACCTGAACTTCTACTGAATGCACGTAAACTTCTATCTTGAACCTGAAAAAAAA
>CANYLF013065063.1:0-13559 GCA_948193215.1 Bocquillonia castaneifolia
ACATGAAATGGTGTGCCTGCATGTATATACATACACACATACATGCATCCTAAATTAAATCTAACATAAATCAATAAATTCAGTTTAATTTTCAGTTTTTAAGTAAAATTTTGATTCAGTTCAAATATTATATTAAAATTCTAATCAAAAAAACTTTTATTAATTAGATTTTATTTTTTTTATCCGACTTGATTTTGCTCAGAAATGCTATAAGATAAATTATTTGAATATATTCTATTTATTATTTGAATCCAAATCTTAGCAACTCCAACAAATTAAATTAATCTATTCAAATAATCTTGATTCTTTATTTGCTTATATGTATATAATTTAGCGAATTTAGCATTTATAATAACAAAGCGCATTTTCACCTTGAAGCATTGCAAACGCATTTCACATGTCTAATAGCATTTGTAGATTAGGACAAAACTTGGAAACACTTAGCTTATGTTCTTTTTACAGGAATTTAAATTCTTAGGAATTTTAACATAAAAATTCAAAAATTTTAAAATTTTATTTCTTAAAAAGTTCAAAATTTTATTTAGAAATAAAATATTTAATGTTAAAAAACAAATTAAAATTTTTACATAATTTAAATCTCTTGTATAAAATAAATTAAAAAATAATAAAGACTTTTAAATTCTCATAAATTTTAATTTCCAAGCCATTTTTTCACAAAAAAAGGGGACCCTTAACACAATGTAGAAGCTCATAATCTTAATTATTATGGGTTAAGACTATATTTACATAATTTCAAAATAAACCAGAAGCTCATTAACACAATAGGACGTAACACAAATCGAATTATTCATAACTCATCTTTGATACCTCATAGTAGTGTACGAGTGAGAAAATACAACATTCTTAAAAAAACTTATTATTGATTCTTTGTTTTGGCCTGTTGTCAGCTTCTTTACCGGTGATAAACCCCTTTTACATTAATTTTCTTTACTTTTCATTTTTTTAATAATAAATTAGGTATTTTCACATGTTAGTTTAGATTTATTCTCTCATTATTGAGAGTTTTGTTTTTCTTTTCTTTATGGGAGTCTGTTTCTTCTCCTCTTTGTGGGAGTTTTTTTTTTCTCTTTTTTTGTGAGAGTCTGATATGATATATTAATAGAAAATTATCATTGTCATATTATAATACAAGATGTGGATCTCCGTCCGTTGAAAAGATACAGAGTCATAGAAGAATATACATGATAATATTGAAGTCATATCATTGAAGACAAGCTGATGTGTTATTAATAATATGAATAAACAATTTTCTTTTGATGTTTTATATTGTAAAATTATTTTTTTAGATGTCCTATAACTTTTTATGAATGAAACTTTTTTATTCTTCCTAAAAAAATACAACATGATAAAATGAAAAACTAAGCATCTCTTAAAACCAAAATGAAGGTAATCTTAATACGTCAGTTGATGACCAATGGGAGACCAACTCCAACAATTGAAAGGGTAGCAGGTAAAAATATCTAATTTCGATAATTTCTTACTTGACACAAATAAATAAAAGATAAAAATGCTTATATTGCACTTTGTGATGCATTAATAGAGCATATATATGTGGAAGAGATATACTAATTTTGAAGGTTAAATGTATATTAGTATTTTATCTATTTAATTTTATTCTTTAAGCGGTCTAATAATATAATATTTATTATTTTGTATTTTTAATGTAATTTATGTTCTAATCAATATATTTGTATTAAACGTGTAAGTAAAATAAAGATGTGGGTATAATCTTTCACATAGATAAAAACGTTAATATTAAAAAATATTTAAAAAAATGTATTATCTAATAGTGCCAAAAATGGTGTTGTGAGTTTTTTTTTTTTATAATGGGGAAGGGGGATTTAAACCTGGTTCTCCCATGTCGATTATAATGTGTCTTCATCATTGTTCACCTAACGACAATTCATTTTCCTTGTATGGACTAGCATACTATCAAGAAATTAAGCACTTTATAGAGTAATCTTCTTCTTCTTCTTCTTTTTAACATGTTGGTTATAAATGGTTCAAGCATGCACAAATTGACTAAATATATTTACAGCCAACGGGATAATTTTAATGCCTGGTTTTCCTCTCAACCGCCAATAGATATTGATGGGAAGAAAAACATAAACCAAGATTTTCAATTATGCTAATCTCTGCCATCTTCCGCTAATAACAAAGACTACTTTTCTTGTCTTAGATATTTTTTTTATTAACAGGTATCCAGGTCTCCGTTTTACTGTTGATCTGAATAATCCTGAGCGGGCGCTATTAATTGTCCCTCCTTAGGGAGTGCTGAGAGAAGTTACAGATTGAACCCACGACCTTCCCAACAGTATAAGTGGTCTTTGACTAGCTAGACTGTTACTCCTTGAGTTCTTGTCTTTGATATATATATATATATATATAGTCTTTTGTTCATCTTAAAAATAATAATATGAGTAAAGAAAACTACGGCAACCTACCAATTTTGTTTTCTTTTTTGACATATTTTGGAATTAAAATTAATTAAGATTGAGATTAGGTAGAACTTTGGAAACTATAAATCTTATGTATATTTACAATCTGAAGATCACGTTAGTAATTATATATCATAAGCTAAGAATGCCTTTCTTTGTTTAAAATTAATGAATCTCATAGGGGTGTGCATTGGTTCGATTTGGTTTGAATAGGACTAAACCGATTGGTTTTCGGTGGTCCAAAGTTGAAACCGAACCAGAACAAATTAATCCCTAAGCCAAACCAAACCAAACCAAACCGAAATTATTTCGGTTTTTCGATTTGGTTCGGTTCGGTTTGGTAGGTTTTTGTTTTATATATATTTTTTATTTTTTTAAATTTTAAATAAATATTCATTAAATTTTATATACTCATATATTAAAAAAATCATTATATATTTAAGCAAAGAACATATAAAAATGTATAATATATATATAATAAGTAAAAAATATAAAATATATATAAATATAAATTTAAAAAATTAAATTAAATAATTTCGGTTTTCAGTTCGGTTCGGTTTTTCAAACATGAAAACTGATCTGAAAACTGAAAACCAAAATTTTGAAAAATAAAAACCGAACCAAATTTCATAAATCGTTTCGGTTTAATTTGATTCGGTTTTTGTACACCCCTAGTTAGTACCACTCCAATTGTACTAGTATTATCAATTTATTTGGTAGTTTTGAATATATAATTAATCATTTTAAATTTATCATGTATTTGATTTATTTTTTTCATTAATATCATTTGTTCGATAGACTTAATTGTATGATATTAACGTTCTAATTATTTACTATTATTATTTTGAAAAAAAAAAACTCATTCATAGTAAAAAAACACTAGAATCAATTACTATAAGTACATCAGATGGAAACTCAGTAGGTACATTATTCTACTCCTGCAGGTCTAGCACAAGACAAGAAGCCTGTGTTGAAATATGAGCAATTGAGCAGCCATCTTTGCCTACCTGTTTAAAAAAATGTCTAATCGTTTGATATAGCCCAAGTTAACTTTAACCAATTTTTTTCCCTCAAAAAAAACTTTAACTAATTTTTCAAATATAACCAAACTTTAAATCATGTCAACTAATACCTCATACTTTACGCTTGGTGTTAAATGTAGTAAAATGTGTGTTTCATCTGACATGTAATCCTTATCTTTTATTCTCTCTTCTAATTGGTAGGACACATCAGAAAAAATTAGCTAAATTTGAAATTAAATAAAAAGTTTGATATATTGAAAAATAGTATGAAAATTAAGAATACATTTGGTTTCAAAACAATATAACGTGTCTTACCAAATAGGAGAGAGAATGACCTTTAAGTATGTGATGTCAGATAAAACACACGCCTGGCTATACTTGACACTGAACGTAAAGTATGAAAAACTAATTGACACGATTTAAAGTTTGACCTATATTTAAAAAATTGATCAAAGTTCATGCTATATTAAGTTATTAGATCATTTTAAAAAAAGGAAATTTAGGATAGCTTAATTTATTACTTAATTTAAAATGCTACAACTATTTTTTTGAATTTAAGTTTGATAGTATAAATTAAGTTTAATTTAATTTATTTAATTGAGTTAAGAACTATTTAATTAAACCCTTGAAATGATAAACAAAATTATAATCTACAATTTTTACTGAAAATTTTATGGTTGTTTTTTTATTAAAAAATTAAAATCACTTTATTATATATCATTATTTCAATTATCATTAAAAAAATAAACCAATTAGGATGAAAAATATTATTATTAGATAAATCTAATTAATTATATGCCCATTTAGTGCAATTATATATTTTTTGGTTTTTCAATCATATGTTTTAATTGACATTACAAATATATATTGAAGCACTTTATGAAAATATTGGGCATATAACAACACAAAAATATAATATAAAATACTATATAAGTGTGTCATATCAATATTAGTACATATACACTTTAATAAATTTGAATTAACTAAAAAAACAAATGGAAACATTCTGGAAGTTACAGTATAGTTGTGATTTTGTTGAAGATGATATGACATATAATAATCAACTTGTGAGAGTGGTTATAGCTCGAAGACAAAATTTTTGCAACATTAATTTTAACTGAAACCCTAGTAATGGCTGGTAGTGTAGATTCTACATATATACAAGAACCATCGGAAGAAAATAGCAAAAAATTTACATAAAATGCTGACCATTACAAATAAATTTTAATATAGTTTATTGACTTTTGTACCACGTGATATGTTTATATTAATTATCACGACCAAAGTTAATTTAACATTTTCTGTCAAAATGTTGATATAATAATGCTGGACTACCAAATTAAATCAAACCGAACAGATTTAGTATGGGTTTGATCCTTATATATTTTGATTTGATTCGGTTTTAACCAAACACACACTGTAAAACTCAAATTACATATTATGTCCCCTCAAAAAAAATAAGATATTATGTTTTTTTTTATTTTTTTTCAAAATTAATTTATAAAAGAGTTATTTATAAATAAAATATTATAATATAAAAATAATATTTATTCAATAACTAATTTACTAATTTACATATAATCAAACTTAATTTTTATGAATTTTAATTTTTAAAGGAGTGCATGGGTGTGTGTGTGTGTGTGTCTATATATATATATATATATATATATATATATATATATATATAACTGTTGTTATCCGGAGTATCCCAGGTCCTGTTTTACGGTTGCTCAGACTAATCTCCGGTCGAGAGAAGCTCCAAATGGAGCAACCCTCTCCCAACATGGGTGAGGATTGAACTCGAGACTTCCCTTGAGAGAACCCTTGATATCAATGACTTTGTCAGTTTGTCTAAGACGCCTTTGATATATATATATATATCAATGACTTTGCCAGTTTGTCTAACACCCCTTTGATATATATATATATCAATGACTTTGCCAGTTTGTCTAACATCCCGTTGATATATATATATATATATATATATATAATGGATAGATATTTATTTATAAAAATGTGACTATATATAATGTCTGTCGGTAAACACATTATTTATTTTCTAATTTTTTTGAATAGTTTATTTTCTTATTTTTAAAACCTTGAAATAGATTATATTTTTTTGAGAGAATTTCTAGATTATGTTCAAAACTTTTTTTTTATGAGTCGTGTTAGTCCAAATATTTTCACCTTATTTGAAAGACAGAAAAAGAAGGGGCATGGACGTGGAAAATGTATGATGGAACAGGAAATAGTTAACTTTAGGAAGCATTTCTTTATATAATATAAATAATTAATAAGAGTTTAAAATCCATGTAGACTTAATCGAGTAGTAGATATATTTTTTTTGATATTTTTTTTGATAGGTGGTTCAGACTAATCTCCGATCGAGAGAAGCCTCATCTCTCTTTCAATGAAGTGAGGCTCGAACTTGAGACCTCCCTTGTACCAGTGGCTTTGTCGCTGGACCAACACCCCGTTGGTTAGTCGATATACTTATAATTGAGAATTTTCGAATAGAAAAAAATGAGTTTAAAAATAAGTTTTGTGTTTAAGTTTTCACTTTTTTCTTTCATATGTATTACTTTTGACATAACCAAGTTTTTTTTTCAATTTAAATTTTTAGACTAATCAAGTTTTGGATATAATAATCCCCCTCAAAAAAAAAAGTTTTGGATATAATAATGGAGCCATAGTTGTAATGGGCCAGAAAAATTTCTGTGAAGTCAAGCAAAAAGTTCAGCTTAGTCTAGACTGGTTTTTCTTGAGGCCTGGCTACCCTGTTCTCCTTCCTATATACAGTGCAGATGATTTTATTTCTTTTCCTATATACAGTGCAGATAATTTTATTTCTTTTATAAGGTATTTTTTATTTTGTAAATAGTGATTATTTTAATTGGGTCCAGCTCCCTTCAAGTCCAAAATCCTCCATTTTCTTCAAGTCATTCATCAATCTAATGACACTTACTAAAAATTTATCCAACGGTTCTAAATAAAAAGCACTATTTGCTGGAGTTATGCCGGATAGTCGACACTGCACATTAATTAATAAATCATTCGACTCAAATTCACGAGAAGAAGGCAACAACCATACCTTTTTTTCCAAAGGAATTTCTGATCTCTTTTGATTTTACCAATCACACTAATAGGGAATTGGGACCCTTCGGAGTTTGGTTATCACAAGACGATTCTCTTAATGGGAAATCTGTTGCAAATAATGGCCTTCAAACAATGTACCGGGTAAAGATGAAGATAATCAATCCAACCAAAATGATATTATCTTCATTACAACAACCATAATTTAAGTTTGGGCTTCAATGAGCCTAAATTTTAACATAAACCCATTAGTATAACAGCCCAATTGGTTTGGAACCGACTCATATTCATCTACTTTACCTTTATCCAAGAATAACGGATCAAATTGGTCCCAAAACAATTTCAAGTTTTTTACCGATGAATACCGTGATTCCATGTCAGCTTGTTGACAGAGGATGACAGACTAATAATATCATGACACGAAATATGTTTAAAAAAATACATGGATAGTTATATTTGTAAAATCATAGATCCTATTTCTTTTTTATTTTGTAACCGTCACTCTTCCTTAAATTTTGATAATTTTCATTTTTCGTGTCATGATATTATTGATCCGCCATTCCATATCACACGCTGACATGAAATTATGACTTCGTGATATAATTTCTCACAAAGCCACATTGCATTTTAAGATCATGTTATTTACCATTTTAGAAAATTCATAAAAACTCATTTTAAAAACTTTTATCATTTTTTTATATACAACTGCTCAAAACGACTCAATAAATCTTCAGTTCAAGTTTAAGTTTATATAAGAGTTAAAAATATCTACATTATATTTAAAATTTTTCCCAATAAATTGTTCGTTTTAATTTTTGAACAAAAACAATTAAATAAAATAATTAAAAAAATGAAAACAGAAAATTGTAATTTTCACCATTTTTATATGAAAGATTTACAGTATGTAAAGTTTATATTTATTGGTGGATTTTGAATTGTTCATTTTTAAATTTAATCAAATGTCTAGTTAATAGTATCATTTTCAATTATTTTTTTATTTAACAGAATTAACTATGAAAATTTAGTCAAACTTTATTAATCATTATTTTAATATCTTCTCTATATTCTATTAGATGCCTACGCAAAAAAAAAAAAACGATATCATTTTCGTGTGTTTTTTTTATTTATTTTATTCCATTAAAAATTAAAATAAGTGTTTAATAGTCAGATTTTAAAAAAAATTAAAACATAATTTATATTTTTCAAATTCATATATAAAGAAAAATGAGGTCATAATCTTTTAAAATAAATTATTATAAAGTTTTTCAAATGAAAATAAATTTTGTACATATCTGATTATAAAATACAAAGTCGTGGGTGTAATTGATCTTGAATTTATTGTTATTTAGTTCATTATTACAAGTTCAGGGTCCAATTTGATCCCTTGTCCATTAATCCGAACATATCGTACCCGTTGCTTCTGGAAATCAAAAGACCTTCAATAGATAAAAAAAAAAAAGACAAAAAAATCACAGTGAGTGAGTAGTTCAATCACATAAAAGAGATTATTCAGAGTTGAACAGAGGATTGATTTTATTCATATTTTTAAAATCCCAAAGCCAAAAAAAATTGCAAATAGAAAGAGAAGGAGCTGTGAAGTGTCCAAATCTGTATCAAGAGACATCGCAGAGATAATCAAACTCGTATCAGGTTAGTTTCTTTATTTTCAATATCATCTTCATCTACTTTTATTTCAATTTCAATTTCTTTTACCAAAAACCCTAACCCTAATTTTTTTAAAATTTATTTTTTGTGTTTTTAGGGTTTTTTAGATTATATATTTTGAAATAATGGATCCAGAAATAGCAAAAACACAAGAAGAACGTAGAAAAATGGAACAAGAATTAGCATCATTAACATCATTAACATTTGATAAAGATCTTTATGGGGGAACAGACCGTGATGCTTATGCTACTTCAATTCCTGTTAATGATGATGATGAGTATTTAGATGTTGCTGATAATGAAATTGCTAGAAAAATGGCTTCTATTACTGCTCCTAAATCTCTTCTTAAAGAGATGCCTCGTGGGACTGCTGATGATGATAATGATAGTGGGTTTAAGAAGCCTTCTAGGATTATTGATAGAGAAGACGACTATAGAAGACGGAGATTAAATCGGGGGCTTTCTCCTGATAGACATGATGCTTTTGCTGCTGGTGAGAAGACTCCTGATCCTTCTGTGAGGTCGTATGCTGAGGTTATGAAAGAAGAGGCTTTGAAAAGGGAGAGGGAGGAGACTTTGAGGCTTATTGCTAAGAAGAAGAAAGAGGAAGAGGAGGCTGCGAAAGAGGAGAAGGTCAAGGAGAATGATGGTGTTGCAGTGGGTAAGGAAGGGGGTGCTGCCTCGAAGAGGAGAAATAGGTGGGATCAGTCACAGGATGTTGATAGTGGGGCTGCTGCTGCGAAAAGGGCTAAGAGTGGTTCTTCGGATTGGGATTTACCAGATTCAACCCCTGGGATTGGAAGATGGGATGCTCCTACTCCTGGTAGAGTTTCAGATGCCACACCTTCTATTGGGAGGAGGAATAGATGGGATGAGACACCTACTCCTGGGAGGGTGGTGGATTCTGATGCTACTCCTATTGGTGGTGTTACCCCTGGTGCTACTCCTGCTGGGGTTACATGGGAAGCTACTCCAAAAGGGCTGGTTACTCCGACTCCTAAAAGGCAGAGATCACGTTGGGATGAGACCCCGGCTACTATGGGAAGTGCTACACCTGTGGCAGGAGCTACACCTGCAGCTGCTTACACTCCTGGTGTTACTCCGGTTGGTGGGATTGATTTGGCTACGCCAACTCCAAATTCCATTAATTTGCGTGGTGCAATGACTCCTGAGCAGTATAATCTGTTAAGATGGGAGAAGGATATTGAGGAGAGGAATAGGCCCTTGACTGATGAAGAGCTTGATGCTATGTTTCCGCAGGAAGGGTATAAGGTTTTGGACCCTCCAGCTTCTTATGTTCCCATCAGAACACCTGCCAGGAAGTTACTCGCAACACCAACACCGATGGGAACTCCACTTTATTCTATTCCTGAGGATAACAGAGGGCAGCAGTTTGATGTGCCGAGGGAAGCTCCTGGTGGTCTGCCACTTATGAAACCTGAAGATTATCAGTACTTTGGAGCATTGTTGAATGAAGAGGAGGAGGAGGAGTTGTCGCCTGAGGAGCAGAAAGAGAGAAAAATAATGAAGCTCTTGCTGAAGGTCAAGAATGGAACACCTCCTCAGAGGAAGACTGCTTTGAGACAGTTGACTGATAAGGCGAGAGAGTTTGGTGCTGGGCCATTGTTTAATCGAATTTTGCCACTGCTTATGCAGCCCACCTTGGAAGATCAAGAGAGGCATCTTTTGGTAAAAGTAATTGATAGGGTTCTGTATAAGTTAGATGAGTTGGTTAGGCCTTATGTTCACAAGATTCTTGTTGTGATTGAACCTTTGTTGATTGATGAGGACTACTATGCTCGTGTGGAAGGGAGAGAAATTATTTCTAATTTGAGTAAAGCAGCTGGTTTGGCTACTATGATTGCTGCTATGCGTCCTGATATTGATAACATTGATGAGTATGTTAGGAACACAACTGCTAGAGCTTTTAGTGTTGTTGCTTCTGCCTTGGGGATTCCAGCTCTGTTACCTTTCTTGAAAGCTGTTTGTCAGAGTAAGAAATCATGGCAAGCTCGGCACACTGGAATCAAAATTGTCCAGCAGATCGCTATTCTGATTGGTTGTGCTGTTCTGCCTCATTTGAGGTCTCTGGTGGAAATCATTGAACATGGCCTTAATGATGAGAATCAAAAAGTGAGGACAATTACTGCTTTATCCTTGGCCGCACTTGCGGAGGCTGCTGCACCATATGGTATCGAAAGCTTTGACTCTGTTTTGAAGCCACTGTGGAAGGGTATTAGATCACACCGTGGAAAGGTCTTGGCTGCTTTCTTGAAGGCAATTGGTTTCATCATTCCTCTTATGGATGCTATATATGCCAGTTACTACACCAAGGAAGTTATGTTCATCTTAATTAGGGAATTTCAATCTCCTGATGAAGAAATGAAGAAAATTGTTCTTAAAGTGGTCAAGCAGTGTGTGAGTACCGAGGGTGTTGAAGCGGACTATATTCGTAGTGACATTCTTCCTGAGTTCTTTAGGAACTTCTGGGTTAGAAGGATGGCGTTGGATAGGAGAAATTACAGGCAACTTGTGGAGACTACTGTGGAAATTGCTAACAAGGTTGGTGTTAAGGATATTGTAGGGAGAGTTGTTGAGGATCTTAAAGACGAGAGTGAGCCATATAGGCGAATGGTTATGGAAACCATTGAGAAAGTTGTCGCAATTTTGGGTGCATCTGATATTGATGCTAGGTTGGAAGAGTTGTTGATTGATGGCATTCTCTATGCTTTCCAGGAACAGACTAGCGATGATGCAAATGTGATGCTTAATGGGTTTGGTGCAGTTGTAAATGCACTTGGCCAGAGGGTGAAACCTTATCTTCCACAAATTTGTGGTACCATAAAGTGGCGCCTGAACAACAAAAGTGCCAAGGTGAGACAACAGGCGGCGGATCTTATTTCCAGAATTGCTGTTGTAATGAAACAATGTCAAGAAGAACAGCTGATGGGTCATCTCGGTGTTGTTTTGTACGAGTATTTGGGAGAAGAATATCCTGAGGTCCTTGGATCAATTCTAGGAGCTCTCAAGGCTATTGTCAATGTCATTGGTATGACTAAAATGACACCACCTATCAAAGATTTGCTTCCTAGGCTGACCCCCATATTGAAGAATAGGCATGAGAAGGTCCAGGAAAATTGTATTGATCTTGTTGGTCGTATTGCTGATCGTGGGGCTGAGTTTGTTCCAGCCAGGGAATGGATGAGGATTTGTTTTGAGCTTCTAGAGATGCTCAAGGCCCACAAAAAGGGTATTCGGCGAGCTACGGTAAACACTTTTGGTTATATTGCGAAAGCTATTGGGCCTCAAGATGTCTTGGCAACCTTGCTAAACAATCTCAAGGTCCAGGAGCGCCAGAATCGTGTTTGTACTACTGTTGCAATTGCTATTGTTGCAGAAACATGTTCGCCTTTTACTGTTCTGCCAGCCCTGATGAATGAATATCGCGTTCCAGAACTCAATGTGCAAAATGGTGTCCTGAAATCCCTCTCTTTCCTGTTTGAGTACATTGGTGAGATGGGTAGAGACTATATCTATGCGGTGACACCATTACTTGAGGATGCACTCATGGACAGAGATCTGGTTCATAGGCAGACTGCAGCTTCTGCTGTCAAGCACATGGCTTTAGGGGTTGCTGGATTAGGTTGTGAAGATGCTCTAATCCATTTGCTTAACTATGTATGGCCAAACATTTTTGAGACTTCCCCTCATGTCATCAATGCTGTCATGGAAGCCATTGAAGGAATGAGGGTGGCTTTGGGTCCTGCTATTGTGTTAAACTACTGTCTCCAGGGGTTGTTTCATCCTGCCCGAAAGGTCAGAGAAGTGTACTGGAAGATCTACAACTCTCTGTACATCGGATCTCAAGATGCTGTTGTTGCAGCCTATCCTGTGCTGGAGGATGAGCAGAATAATGAGCAAAATATCAACGTATATAGTAGACCTGAGTTGATGATGTTCATCTAAAGAATGATTTCCTGATTTAACGGAGGAATATGAAAGGAGAATCTAGAATATATGGTAGGCAGCTAGGTTATTGTTGGTTCCTTTGCAGTTTATGTTTTGAAACTTGAAAGTACACCTATGAATTTAAGATTAATTACTAGCTTTCCATATGCTTTCCTTGGTTGCCATTCATCTGCATATTCATGCATGGTTCATAAATTGTTTTTCCATGTTTTTGCTAGTTGGTGCAAGTTGGTGTGTAACAATGTTTTGTTATTACTCACACAGCTATTCCTGCCATGTCACCAGCAAATCCATCTGTTCGATGCTTTTGGCAGGAGATGAAATCCTAGAGTTCATGGCGACCTCAGAAATCATATGCTACAAATTAGAAAATTTATGCCAGGAGCGATAAGCTTTTGTTCTTTTGTATTTCTGCATTTCTAATTTGCTTGTGTGAGTTTATTTTGTTTTGCTATAAGCGATGATCCCTCTGCATTTTTGACCTTTTCAGGGGCAAAAGTGGTGTTCTTCAAAGGATTAACAGTTTAGGTTACTGCACTTCATTTGTTGAGTCATAAGTGACTGGAATTTTGAAATTAATTGGAAATATTTCGACTCTATAAGAGCACTTTAATATACTGCTTTTAGTTTTCTTTCTGGAGATCCAACATCTTTTTTTTCAAAATTTTCTTATAGAATTATGAAATCGCTATGGTATGTCAGGGTTTCGCTGGAGAAGCCAATGTATTCATTTGTTGGTGCTTGAAGCTATGATCCAAGACCTAGGGGTTGGTGCATGATAAAGAACTCTACTATTTTCTGTCAATAGTAATATAACAGGATTATTGTTGCGGTTAAAATGCGTTATAACTGGTCATCTTAAGAGTTCTTGTAAAATCCAGAAATCATCTACATTGGATTCAAGTTGGTCTCAGATGCAGATATAGATACGTTTCACCTGGTTTATGGTCAAGTTAGTCACTGAATGTTAGATGGTTATTTGAGTTGTAGTAACATAAGTGTCTTTGATTTAAGCTTCCGCTCTGTGACAGTTGTAGGTACATATCAGAGAAACAGATATATATTGTACATTTCCATTAATTTAGTCATGCCTTTCTAATTCTATAGATATTTCTTGAAAGTTATGTTATAGTATTTGGAATTGCACTATTTTTAAATTCCTAAAAGGTTTGCTATCGTGCCTCCGGTAATTTTGAACTGTACTTTGCTTACCAATAATAGGTGCACAAAAAGCTATGTAATCGTTTAAAACTTGAACTGTTCTAACCGTATGATGCCAGTGCCTTATTGTAAATTAATTTTAAACACCGTTATTTCATTCCCTTGTCATCCTTGAAAAGCTGAGATCAATT
>CANYLF013065509.1:0-13628 GCA_948193215.1 Bocquillonia castaneifolia
AAAAAAAAAGTTGTATTGGCATATGAGTATATTTAAATATTTTCAATTTTGCAGTGATATAAGTTCCAATAATCTTACTGGAGTTTTGCCTGATAGTTTTGTGAACCTTACATCGCTTTACTACTTGTAAGCAAACATTCATGCCTCATTAACCTTATATCATATATTTGAGTATGTGAAATTTATTATTGTTCAAGACCTAATTATACATTGGCCAATGCAGTTCCATAGCTGGAAATAATTTGACGGGTGCAATTCCCACGTTTATTGGCAAAAATTGGACCAATCTCAGATTCTTGTAAGCATCCATTTTGTATTTATAGAAATTAAAATTGATGCCAGCGTTTGAGGTGTTAATAAGTTGCGTTACTCGAGATCATGCAAGGTCGAACTACTTGAGTTTAGTCTTGAGTTAGAGCTCAAGAATTAAACATACAGACTTATGAGATCTGTTGATCTGAACATGCTTCTTTATTAACCTCGAATCTATTCGACTCAAGCTCGAATTCGAGTTTTTCTAAAAGAAATTTAACTAAAATATATATTTTTTTATGTTACTAAATTAGAGTGTATCTAAACTGAGTTCTAATAGTTTGAATATTGTTTGAGATCAAGTTCGAGCATAAAAATTTGAAGCCGGTTCAAATTTGAGCTTAAATAATACACTTGAGTTTGAGTTTGAGCTCGAGATTGACATTGCTGGATCGAGCTCCATTCATCTGGTTTTACTATCTAGTGAGGATTCAAGTATTTAATTGCATTATCTTGTGCAGATATCTATTAGGAAATGAATTTGAAGGAGAATTGCCTCCTGAAATTTTTAACATGCCAAAGCTCCAATATTTGTAAGTCTTTTCTTTCTACTCTTGATCCATGTATGTACAATGAAATATAAAGTAAGTATACCCAAAGTGATGACTTTCACTTCGTTTTAAACTTTTACTGCGTATTGCAGGTTGGTTAGCGACCTCAATAACTCTGGTTTCTCTTTTCCGGATAAGGCAGATATGAGTGAAATATATTATCTGTGAGTAGTTTGTTTTTTTTTTCCTTTGATTCTTTCTAAATGAGGAAAAAATAGCAATTTCTATTCCCCTCCACTATTGTCTACTAATAATTAATCAAACCAGACTCCAACATGAATTTAGCGAAAACAATATTGTTTAACTAAAATTTTTAACGAATTTTCAATTAAGTTAAAATTTTAAATTTTGACATTTTAATCAACATCATCTCATTTTACAATAAATTTAACCAACTTGAAAATGTCATATGTCAAGTTCACAAATGTCATATGTAAAATTCACAATAGACACATACTTTGGTAAGTAAATCAAAATAATAAAATTTAAAATGATATGATTAAATTTGAACATTTATTGAAAGTTTTGGTTAAAATATGTTAAACATATTATCAATGACACATGACACACATTATTGACACGTCTGTATCATTTTTAAGTTGGTCAAAATTGACACAATATCAAAATTTAAAAATATGGCTACACTTCAAGATTTTCTAAAAATTAGACCTAAACAATATTGTTTTTCCTTAAATTTATGTGTTAAGGCATGATTTCATTTCTTTAATTACTTTTAAGTTGAAGAATTGAGCTTCACCACTTGCTAATAGACTAAGAAAAAACTTTTTCACTTTTTTTTTTTGTAGGGTTTTAAGGAATTGCTCATTAAAGGGTTCAATCCCTGAATATATTGGTAACTGGAAAGAATTGACATATCTGTGAGTATCTATTATTTCATATACACACACATTATATATATTTATGCATATTTTTATGCTTTGAAGTTTTTAGTTTTAGAAGCTATTTGTTAATTAGAAACAAAATAATTTTAGGATTTGATTTTTTTTTTTTTTGTAATTTTAGCTTATTGAAACATTTTGGTTGCCCTTGCATCAAATCTTTGAACTTCATTGACTTTTGTTTTATAGGATCTAGGAGATCCTATTAAAAAAAGGATTATAAAAAATGGTCTCAAAAAATTAAAATAAAAAAGAAATAAATCAGGACATTTAATCACATCGTCGGCTGAAAAAAAAAATCTAGGAAACTTGCATTTAACGGGTGCTAATTTTTACACTCTACATGTTGATAAATACACTCCATGTCATTGTAATTGACTAATCTTTTACCTATTCTAAACAAAAAAGCATTACATTTGACAAAAAAAAAAAAACAAAAATTACCATTCATTTCCACTTTAAGTAATGAGGTATTATTGTATTTTTAAAAAAATTTGATATATGATTATTTTATTTTTATACTATGATTTGAAACTTCAAGAATTCAAATAGCAATCCTTATAATATTATAAATATTTTTTTGTCACTTTCAACTTATATAAATTTTATTACATGATGTACATATTAATTTCTATTCGAATCTTTTTTAACTAAAAAACAAACCATAATTAACTTTATTTCACATATTTAATTATTTCATGTTTATTGCTTTCTATATAAATGTTTAAAGCAATTTATTTTTCCTAATATTTGTTCATATTTACTTTAATTAAATTAGCATCTATAATTAATTGTCTTTTCCTTTTAATTTCTCTAATCTAAATTTTAATGATAAAACAATTTAAATCAAAATTATAATGAAAACATCCAATTTTTAATCATACAATATATTAAAACTCTTAACTTCAAATACTAGAAGTCTTTACTTTTTCTTGAATATAGACAATTTTTTTAATTTATTTTTTAATAGAAAAATGTATTCTCATTTTAAATCCATATTATCCAAATAAAATAGGACATCAATAGAACATGAATATTTGCTATTATATTATTTTAAAAAAATTTACCTTTCTCACTTAGAATATTGTTTCTATTAAAAATCTAAAATGAATAAATTGAAAATTTTCATAACTAAAATATAAGTGAAAAATTTTATGTCATTAAAAATATACTTAATGATTGTATGAATTGTTATTCAATTAGGAGAAATTTAATATTTTTTTAAAAAATTATAAATATGAAAAAATTGAAAATAATAATTATAAATATTTGTAAATTTAAAATTAGGAGAGTGTATGTGTATTACATATAGTTTATGTGTTTGTGTGTGTGTGTGTGTGTATTTTAAAAATAGATTAGTCAATTGATAAATAGGTATAGAACTTAGAAGTACAATGATTGAAACAACGCCTAGCTAAATCACTTAAAAATAACATAAAATTATAATAATTACAAATGGAAACATTCTTAACTTCAATGATAAGTCAGAACCCAAGAAATTGCGGATTGAAATGTTAGGATTACCTTCTAAGGAGAACAAAGCTGGGAAAGAACAGGCAAAAGTAGAATTGCCCATCCAAGAGTTAGTTCAAAACGAGATAGAATCACCATTACCAAGCTTGAAGTGCATATTAGGTTTTGAAAAAAAATCCAGAATTGAACATTCAAAATGTGTGTTGTTATTATGCCTCTCCAAAGTGGAGACAATGAAGAACCATTGGTTTAAGTAAGAAAGTCCCAAAATCACAGCCTAAAATATACAACACCACCAAATGCCAAAGAGAAGAGCTTTCCCCCGGGTGGATTTTCCATATCCATTTAAATAGCAAACTTGTATTCGAAAGATTGAAGGGGAAAATTCCTAAACCACTAGAAGAGAGAGACAAGCAGATAATGTCCTATGAAACTTTACAAATAGCTCTTCTCCTTGGATCACCTTTCCATGAGAATTGCCTCATATAGCTATCAAGCTTTTTGGCAATCGAGACCGTCAATTTGAACAAAGACAAGAAGTAAATCGGTAAACTACAAAGGACTGAATTTACTAGAATTAATCACCCTATGTATGAAAAAGATGAACCTTTCCAAAGAGTTAGCCTGTGAATAAATTTACTGGTTAGTGGGTCCCAATCTTTGATGGATAAGGATCTATGAGAGGGGGAAACTTCAAGGTATTTGATAGGCAAAGAATCAACCTTATAACCTTAAATAGAAGAAAAGTAAACTATGAATGACAAACTAACTCCCATAGCAATAATAGAACTCTTCTTGTAGTTAATCTTAAGCCCATAGACAAGCTCGAAACAATGAAGAAGGCAAACAAAATTATTGAGAATGGTCTCATTAGTAGGCAAGGAACAAAGAGTGTCATCTACAAACTATAAGATAGACAAATCAAATGTGTTGTTATCCAACCGATTACCCCTAATCAATCCTTCAATAATAGCCTTGTCAATAAATTGCCTCAACCCCTCCACTACTAGAACAAAAAGGAAAGGTGATAAAGGATCACCATGTTTAACACCTTTATGAATCATGATAGGTTTAGAAGGAGAACCATTCACTAAGATAGAGGTGGAAAAGCCATACCATAATCCAGATATCCAAGTTAGCAATTTACCTAAGAACTCCATCTATGAATAACCAAAATAAGAAACTTCCAAGAGATAGAGTTGAAAGCCTTATGGAAGTCTAATTTCAAAAGAAAGGCCAGCATCCTAGAAGGATGAATATAATGATCAACCTCAGAAAGAACAAAAGAGCAATCATGAATGCTACAATCCTTAATGAAAGCAAATTGTGATTCTAAAATGAGATTAGGCAGTACATTCCAAAGCCTGAAGGAGTGCATTTTAGACAACATTTTTTAGACCTCATAAATTAGGCATATGGGCCTAAATTCTTTTAAAGAGGATGAACTCGAGACCTTAGGGATTAAAATAGCGGTTGAATTTTTTAATCCCTGAGGCAAAGAATTGAATTTTGGAAAGCACCAAAGAAATCAAAGAGGTCCTTTTTAAGAAAATTTCAGGCTCTACAGTAGAAATAGAATTTGAACCTATCTTGCCGGGAGATTTGTTTACACCATAATAAGAAATAGCTGAAAAAATATCAACCTTGGGTAACAGAGAGAAGAGTAGAAATTGACTATAGAAGACCGAATACGAATCGGGTCGATGTGTCTACTTGAATCATCTTGTACTATAGAGATCCTATTATTAATATAATGGTAGAAGCAATTCTATGAGAAAATGAGGTGTTACTGTCACCAAAAAATAGTCCATCTAAACCTAGACTTTTGGTGCCAGATTGCTTCCTAATGAGATATATATTTTAATGAACAAATCAGTTTTGAGGTTGTCAATGACAAATTTCATCCCATCACTTATAGGTCGAATAGCAGAAGACTCCTTAGCAATGATCTCCTCTTATAATTTCTTAACTTTTATATCCACATCGCGAAATATATCGTTGTTCCAACATTACAATTTCCTAAAAAATAATTTCAACTTGGAAACAATACTACCTGAAGGGTTAGCCAAAGTTATCTCCTCTAAGAATGGCTAACAAAGGAAGCAAACCTGCTCTTACCAAACATTCAAAGATCTTAATGACTTTGAACCCCAATCACAATTGAGCTCGTACCTATAAACTAGAAGGAAGTCATCCAAAACAAGAGTGTCAACAGATGAAAGAGATTGAAAGAGCCATAAAGAACTAACCTTCTTAGAAACCAAGACTATTAATTCTCGAGAAAGATAATGAATTTCTCTACGTGAAAGGCCTTCCATATGTTGTCATATTGATGAGCTCAAAACTATTAACAAACTCCTATAAATAAAAATTTAAATTAGAAAGGACACTATTGGACCGCTCAGACAAGTTAAGAAACTTCATTAAAATCATCCATCACAGTAATCTTCTCACAAGTGGTAATAACAAAAGAAAGTTCTGCCCACAAAATTGCCTAGTCTACTAAATCATTAGGACTGTAAATGATTAATAAGTAGATATCAAAATCCAAACAAGAAATCTAGGTCAAAATCCACCTAAAACCATTATAGATAAACAAACAATTAAGAATGGTCAAAATCCATGTAAAAAATAATCCACCTGAAGCACCAGATGAAATAAGAACAAGAAAATCAAAATCTAGATGATACAAAAATTTCCTCAAAATAAACCTGTCAACACATTCTTTTTTAGACTCCACCATTGCAAAAAGAGATAATTCATGAAGAGAAGTGAGATAACTACCAAAAGCTTGTTTAAAGAAATTAAATAAACCAACCCAGTAATTCTACAATAAAAGACTTATCATAATGCAGACAAAAAAGAACTAGAGAGCAGGCCAAAATCAAGTCACCTGTAAGCTATTTGTATATTCTAAATGATGGAATCTTTATGTGTGTTATTAAAGATCCCAATGCACACTACAAGAAAATAACGGATTAGAAACGGACAAAATCCGTTTCTAATCTTTAAAAATCCGTTTCTAATTTTATTAAAAATGGATTTAGAAATGAATTTGTACATTTCTAAAATCGTCATTTCTAATTGCAATTGGGGAGGGGCCATTTCTAATTAGAAATTGATTTAGAAATGGACAAATCCGTTTCTAATTAGAAACGGATTTGTCCATTTCTAAATCAATTAGAAATAGATTTATGAATTAGAAAGGGATGGAGAAATTTCTTTTCTAATTCCATTTCTCAATCTAGAAACAGATTTAGAAACATGTTAATCCATTTCTAATTTCATTTTTTTAAAAATAAAACTTGGTTTAGAAATGGATTGTTCCATTTCTAAATTTAGGAACGGATTTAGAATGGCCATATCCGTTTCTAAACCAATTTTTTTTAAAAGGAAATTAGAAATGGATTAATCTGTTTCTAATGCCCTGTTTTTTTATTTTTATTTTTTTATTTTTAATATATTTAATATTAAATAATCCTTCTTAATCAATAAATAAAATACTAAAGTTAAAAGAAGAGGAATTTGAAACTCAAACCTCGAAAGAACCAGTGAAACAAATTCAAATGTAAATAGTATACAGAATGTGAATAATACAACCAAGTTCTAATACATGATCAAAGTCCTAAGTTAGAGGGGGGTCTCCCTAATGATCCTACTCATCTGTATTCTCAGATGAGTGTCTGGCTACTGCTCACCTTCCAGATCGTAAATAAACAGAGGCGGTGGAGGAATATCATCAGGAACAGGGATCCCTAGAATCTACAAAACTTTTAAATCCACCTAATTGTATGATGAACCGTCTTTCGCAAGGAGCTGTCATTTCTGGCCTGCAACCATCACTCAACCATCTATAGTGATCGCTCTACAGCCCTTTTGAAGTCAGGATCCGATCAGTAGATGTCTAGCTATGAACCTAGTGGCGGTGCATGTGATGATGCACTAGGCACTGGCTCAGTAGACGGGGCGATCAGTGATGATGCTTAGGACCCAAGGCCACATATACGCTGCTTCTTCGTCCCCTCAACAGTAGCGATATACAAAGAATTGGAATTGACCTTTGGCTGTGACGATGGGCACTCCCCAACTGAAGACTCTGTCTTTGCTAATAAGAAGTAGCAGTCAACAACTCTTGATATCGAGCCTATACAATCAAAAACATTCCAATTTAAAATGAAATATATAACACTCATTGAAGATAATGAAGAAATGATAATACAAACAAAATGTACTTATATTAACAGCATCCGCCCTCTTGTCCACGAACCGGCTCCTGTTGCTCTCCAATGTATGCGTACGGAGGAACGCATTCAGTAATGAAGGCTCCATCCCCATCTCTTGAACTTACAAAATTGAAGTTGAAATGTAAAAATCAATTTCATAAGTATAATAGTAGAAATAATAAAAAATGAAATAAGTTAACTAACCAGAACTTGAGCATGCTTTACGAAAGATCGAGAGCCACCAATATGGTGAACAGTCCCTATCCCTGGTGGCTCGCTCAGTCTGTTCTTCTTATAGTGGCAAACTTCTTCTTATACTCTTCTGTACCCCACTCCTGCTGTTAAGCTGGTTCCTTTCCCACTGTTTTCCTTGAATTTGTTAATAACACTTGCGTATTTGTTACCAACATGAGAAGTCCAAGCGCCCCCCCACACCCCCCCCCCATAGCTTCCTTTGTATATGAAGCCTCCAAGCGAAACTCCTTCTATTAAATCAAGTGATAATAAATAATAAATTATATATATATATATATATTAAATTCAAGTTTATATGAATTATTTTACCTTGAACTCATTGAAGTATAAATCTCTCTGTTCCTTCATCAAGTGTGGCCAGTTGAATGGATTTGGAAATAACATCTTCTTGAAGATTTGAGAAATTTTTCTAGAGACATAATTGCTGGGTAGCATCTTGTTCCTGTACACACAAAGACTATTAGTTAGCAACGCATAAAATAATCAGAAAATAAGTTGAAATTAAATTTATATTTGCATGCATGTAGAATATAAATAAAATGAAAATTTACTAATCATTGAGGATTGAGAGTGACCAAAGTCCGGGTCCTCTCAATCCTGCCTCTAGTTTGAGAATCCCCTTCAGGATGCCCTGAAGAGGAAAGCGAAAACTGAGATGATTATGCGGCTGTAGCGGTTCTGAAGAGGAAAGTGAAAACTGAGATGATTGTGCGGCTGTAGCAGAAGAAGAACCGCCTGGAACAGTAGAGGAAGGACCTAATGCTAATGCTGATGTTGATGCTTATGGAATGGTGGTCACCGCAGCTACTGGAGATGAAGAAGAATACAACAGAGCTGTAGTGGTCAAATAAGTTACAGAAGTAGAATGACTCGCCACTGAAGTAGAAGCAGTCATCGTCCCAACTGCTGTAGATGAAAATGAAGAGGTCATCTGAGTAGTGGCAATCACTGAAGCTAGAGAAGTCAGTGGAGATGATGATGAAGTGAGTGGAGATGATAAAAAAAAAGGAGCTGTAGAGGTTGAACTACTAGATGTGATGAGTAAGTAATCCTAGTAGTAGATGTCTGCAATGATGGATATGGTGTAATGCCTCCACGTCATCCTCTGCCCGATTTGGATCTGCCCTGAGAAGCTCACGACTTCCCTTTGCCTCGCATATCTACAAGTAAACAAACAGAATATTAATTCTCATATGCCACTAATATCAAAAGAAGAAATTTTACCAATAAATATGAAATGAAAGAAAACATATTTACTTTGAATTAATCAGAATCATCATTAAATTCATCATCAGAGCCAAATCCATCATTAGATTCATCAGTTTATATTTCATATTCAATGTCTTAATCATCATCTACGACTTCATCAAACAAATCCTCGAACTCTTCATCTACATCAGCATTAAAGGTTAGGTTTTTTCATCAACCACATCAACTTCAACAATTTGTAAATTATTTTCTTTATTGGGATTAGCTTCAGCTTGAAAAGGTTGTATAATTTGTTTGGATGTCGATGATTTGAGAAGGTCAATATCAGAACGAGCAGTGACTTTACAAACAGGTACCTAATTTGTCGTGTCCCTTCTTGTACTTGGATACATGTAAAAATACACTTGATGAGCTTGTGCTGCCAATATAAAAGGTTCATACTTGGCATATCTCCTTCTGGTGTTTACATCTATAGTATTATATACAGGGTGCACAATTGTCCTCGCATTAGGTGTTGGATTATACCACTGACAATTGAACAAAACAGTTCTTTTCAGTGGGAGACCAAGATACTCTAATTCTATTATCTCCTGCAAGACACCATAGAAGTCACTTTCAGGGGTACTATAGTTTGTGCCTTTAATGCATACACCGTTGTTGATTGTGGCTCGATCCCAACCATAACTGTCAGTGTGAAATTTATATCCATTAACTACATTTCCATTGTAAGTTTTTACTTCTCTTAATGGACCGTATGATAAACTAATCACACGTATGATAAACTAATCACATATGGATTCATTACTCCATTGTCTAGATCCTGAACCTAAAACGTTTGTAAACAAACAAGTTAATGCAAAAAAATATTTGATGTTGTTGCTTTGTAATTGAGTAATGTACTACTGAATTTAACTTAGCTTACATATGTGGCAAACCATGATGCGAACTCTGTATGAAGTTTAGAATCAATCTCTGCATCTACAAAAATAAAAAAATAAGAGCATTATTATATTCTTAAGTTCATGGAATATAAAAAATATAATGTATATTAAATGGTGAGTAATTATGAGTAATTTCACTTAAAAACTCACAATTATTAACCATTTAATATACATTATATTTTTTATTCTATTAACTTAAGAAAATAATAATACTAATTACCTAATAGTCTCTAACCTATTTCTAAATTCTAACGACAATTCTATCGAAAATTCGGCAGAGTTTTCCCTATAAATATGCTTGTCTCCTCGATAAACGGGGCCATTCCTACAGTTAAAAAAACACTTCTATATATAATAAACACATTGCTGGACCTACCACAAAATACACAGACTTTCATATCATCAATATCACAAACCTAATCTACCATCACATGCTTATATTCACAAACCTAATAGAAAATATAAATTCCACTTCAAATTTGTTTATTTTATTAACTTTTTATCTAATAATGATCTAAATTGATTATGCATAGCTTAAAATTACCTAAACTAATGAGCTAAAGATTATGTTATATATGAAACTAACTAAAACACCATAAAACTAGAAATTATCTATTTATAAATGTAATTATTATTTTTTTTTTTGGTAGGAAAACCAAAAAATGATCCATTGCTAACAAGATAATGGAATGAACACAAGCTAGGAGATAGCCTAGCCACACACTACAAATTCTTTACCCTCTCCAAAAAATTAAACAAATTAGATCTATGAACCTTATCATGATATCTATACAAGACTAAGTGTTTAATGCTATGCAAAATCTGTATAATGCTAGGATTAATATTATTGAAGACTTTGTTTTTTCTACTTCTCCAAATAGTGTAAACTATAACTGCTAAAATCACCCTTCTGCTTCAGCAACTTTACTTCTCCCTTTAGTCTTTTACTGAAACTAGTAAATCAGACCTGAAAGCAGCCTACCTTAACCATCCTATTCCAAACCTGCTTGCTGATAATGCAATCATACATACGATGCTCAATTGTTTCTACACCAGTACGTAGCACAGAGATCACATAGGTTATTAGGGACACACCCCCATAGAGCTAGCCTGTCCTTTGTTCTCAATTTCCCTCGAATTGCAAGCCATAGAATAAATTGACATATAAGAATAGTAATTTTAGTCCAAACTAAATTATACCAATTAACATTTGGATAATTAGTCCTAATTAGATTCCATATAGATTTAGTAGTATAGATACCTGCTCCTGGCCATTCAATAGAGTCCTCTACATCAGTAAGAACATGATGATGAATTAAAGCCCAACCTGCTCTCATTTGGATATTTTGGGGCTCAGGAATTCTCCATCTACCATTCCATCTACTATCCACTATACAATTTAATCCAATACCTGATCCTTTGATATCCAACTCAGGAAATCTATCTAGTAAAGATAATCTATCAATCCAGGGATCTTGCCAAAATAAGAATGATTGGCCATTACCAAGTTTATAAGTAAATCCCTGCTTCACAATACCCCTAATCTTCAACAAGCTCTTCCATATCTAGCTTGCAGAGACTTGAGCTTTCACATACCAGAAGCTCTTGCCTTTAAGCCTATTATAACAAATCCAAAGGCACCATAGGGAATTGGAACCTTGCAATAATTTCCAAATAAGCTTGCAGACAGAAGCTATATTCCAAATAGAAATAGGCTTTATGCCCAGCCCTCCCTCCTTCTTATGCTTGCATACATCATGCCAAGCAACCAGACTCTTAGAATGATCAGAATCAGTTCCTGACCATAAATAATTCTTGCAAAATTTTTCAATCAGACCTGCAACAGCTTTAGGAAGAATTAATACAGTAGACCAGTAAATATGAAAACTCAGAAGCACAGAATTAATGAGCTGCAGCCTTCTTGCATAAGACATGAATTAATTATTCCATTGATTCAATCTAGCTTGAAGCTTAGTAATTAGACTCTGACAATCATTAATAGAAAGCCTAGAAGTAATCAAAGGAATTCCCAAATATTTCACAGAAAGGGATCCTTCTTGAAAGGAGGTAATAACCAGCAATTTAGATTTATCTCTATCAGCAATACCAGAGAAGTAGATGTGGCTTTTAGAACTATTAACAAATAACCCAAAAACACTAGAAAAATAAGCAAGCACATTCATAATGGTCTGGACAGAATTAAAATCACTTGAATTGAATAATAAAAGATCATCAGCAAATATTAAGTGAGTCAGCTTCAAGAACTTGCAACCAAGATGGTAAATGAACAAGCTTTGAGAATTAACAAGCAAGCATCTAGAGAAGTATTCCATGCTCAAGACAAAAATCTGAGGAGAAATAGGGTCAACTTGACGAAGACCTTTCTTTGCTTTGAAAAGAGCACCCTGAGTACCTTTCCAATACACTGAGTAAATAGTAGATCTAATACAAGACATTATCAATTTGATAAAAGGATTAGGAATGCCAAGACCTATTAAAACTTTTTCAATGAAATCCCATTCCATAGAATCATAAGCTTTTTGAAGATCTATTTTCATTAAACATCTAACAGGGGGATGATGTAGATGATATCAATGTACCAACTCATGTGCTAGAGCCACATTATCATTGATATGCCTTATAGGAATAAAAGCACTTTGATTATTAGCAACCAGAATTTTCAGTACCTTCCTAAGTCTGGCAGAAATAACTTCAGAGATAATTTTATATAGAACTGAGCAACAAGTAATAGGTCTAAAGTCTTGACCTCTAGAAGCATTGGCCAATTTAGGTATCATAGTCAAAGCAGTAATACTTAATTGTTTTAGAAAGGTACCTGAAACAAAGGTTTGCTGAACCATAAGGTGAATTTCCTCCTTTATGATTAACCAACAATGTTTGAAAAACTGCTATTGAAGCCATCCACACTTAGGGCTTTATTAGAGCCAATGGACATAAGAGCAGATCTAACTTCCTCTTCTGTTACTTCTACTAATAAATCATTCCCCTCCTGATAAGATAAAACAGGGCCAGCTCCAAAATACATAGAATCATAATGCTGTCTTGATATCATAGAGGTACCCATAATGCTTTAAAAATACTCACTGAAAGCTAAATAGATATCTCCATCAGAAGAAACAAAGGAGCCATATCCAATTTCTGAAGATTAGCTACAGTGTTCTGTGCTCTCTTTTTCTTTATAGAATTAAAGAAAAATTTTTTGTTTGAATCCCCAAGTTGGACCTCATTAATCCTCGATTTCTGCTGATAGAAACTTTCTTCTAAAGCAAGGAGTTTCTTTAGCTCTTGAACCATGCTTCTTTCTTCTAAAATAAGCCATTCATCAAAAGGATTAGACTCCAACTGAGCTTATAAGTCCTCAACTCTTCTATTTTGATTCATAACTCTAGTAGAAATATCACTAAATTCAGATTTATTCATCTGCTACAGTCTGAATTTAATCCTTTTTAATTTTTGAGCAATGCAGAAACCAGCTAATCCAACATCCTCTTTTCCCCATTCTTCAGAAATTATATTAAGGAACTTTGAATGGGAACACCAGAAATTAAAAAATCTGAACCCCTTCTTCCCATAAGAATTAGAAGTAGCAAATTTAAGGATGATGGGGGAGTGATTCGAAAGGCTAGAAGACAAAACCTGTGTGAAAGAACTAGGATAACAATCAGAAAACTCAGCATTTATAAGCACCCTATCCAGCTTCCTCCAAACTCTATCCAACCCCAGCTGATTATTGCACCAAGTAAA
>CANYLF013065896.1:0-16779 GCA_948193215.1 Bocquillonia castaneifolia
AGAAAATGTTTTCTAAATTGAAATTTGGCAATTAATATTTGTGTTAAAAAAATAAAAATTATATAAAATAATAAATAGTTTTTCGGTGATGAAAAAATTTAGTTACAATATAATTATAAGAATTCCTCACAATTTGAACCATTTTTTAATAATGTTCAATTAAATACAGACCTTTTGATTGAAATACAAATGTGGCATAATTTTTAATTTCATTAATTCCTTAATTCATCAATTATCATAAGTTGAGTGGACATGAACAATATTTAATCACAATTATTAAAAATGAAAGCTTGGTTAAATGTAAAAGTTCATTTAAAAAATTTATTTGAATTTATAATTTCAGTCAATAGATTTAGAATTAATTAGTTATTAGTAAAAATTTGATTAATATTATAAAAAATTCAATTAATTACTAGGAAAAATTCATTTTAAAATAATTTAACCTCATTTTTATATAAAAATTAAAAAATTAAAAAGAGTGGTATTAGATTAAATTTTATTATAGTATTCATATATAAAAGTTTATTTTATGATTAAGTAAATAGTTTTAAAATATATATACTAAGTATACGTATAAATGGGTTTAAAAAGGAGAGGTGTTACAACTTTATCCCTCCAATTTTACATATTATATTTTTACTCAATTTTGACCTTTATTAATTTTTACATGATTTTACAATGAATTTATAAAAAAAGTAAAAATAAATTGCACCCTAATTAATTAATAATTTAATAAAAATCCAAACTTTAAAATTTTAATAATGAAAAAAAAATTCAAGAAATAATTTTGATAATAATAATTAAATTTATTATAAATCAAATAATTTTATTAAAATAATATAAAAAAGAACTAAAATTTTTAGTTAAATAAAAATATTATAATACTTAGAAGGGTATATTTATCTTTTTAATTTAATTGATTATAAAATCATATGAAAGATATTAGAGGGGGTAAAAGCACAATATATTAAATTTGGGGTAAACTAGTGAAGTGAAAATATACGTCAGGGGTAGTTGTATATTATTATTTTTTCTTAATAATAAATTTAGCTGAGGAGGTTATAGTTAACGAACTAAAACCTGAGGGGGTAATTGTATAAATATATAAAACTCAGAGTAAACTAGGATAATAGATTGTACCTTATTTATATATATAAAAAATAGATTGTACCTTAAAGGGGTCATTGTACTTTACCTATTATTAATAATTTTACATTAATGGAAGTTGAATTCATAAACTTTAATTTAAAATAAAAAAATTATCAAGCAATAAAATAAATATCATGTTAATTGTGATAAATAAATATTTTGATTATAATAAATAAATAAAATTGAAATTTTTTCTATAGATAGTTGCCTAACTGTGTTATTCCAAATTTTTTAAATTTAAATTAATTCACTATAAAAAAATTGACATCGAGTTTTTCAGATTCTTAAAAATCCCATTATTTCTCAACGAAACTTGAAATCGAGACTCTATATAATAAAATTGGAAGTTACATTTACTATTACCTAACTTAGATAGATTGTATGCTTTTATAGTATTAGACTAGGGCTTTATTATTAAAAAAAAATTTAGAGTAGCAACATTGTATAATGAATTAAATAATAAAATAAAAATTAAATTTTTAAAGACTTAAAAATAGAAAAAAATAGATAGCAATGTGTATAAAGACGCTACAAATTATTTTATTTTATTTTCTAAAAATAGTTATATCCTACATTTTCTCTTATTATTAATTAAACTCAATAATAAAATTAAAATTAATCTATATTTTTAAATAGAATTGTATTAAACCTATAATTCTATTTAATCCGTTAGAGTATCATATATTTTCTCTTATTTTTTTGAGAGGAATATATTTTCTCTTATTATTAATTAAACTTAATAATAAAATTAAAGTCTATATTAAATCTATAATTCTACTTAACCCACTATAGTATATTAAGCTTATAACATAGTATATTTGTTATTTAATTTGTATTTATCTTTTCTTTAGAACTTTATCATTACTAAACTTAAATAATATACATATTATGATTTTTTATTTTTTACTAAATTAATTTAGAAAGAATTGTTTATAAATAAAATATTATAATGTAAAAAATAATATTTATTTAATAACCAATTTACTAATATACATACAAACTTAATTTCTATCAATTTTAATTTTTAAAATAAATTCGTGAATATAAGAACTTATAGGTTATAAATAGTTTTCATCTTAGCTGAGGACAGGCTGCTCTGTCTGACGAATGGTATCTTAGTATGACCGGTGGAGGACACGTAAGCAACAATACTCTGAGGCCCACCATTTTATCCCTTTCCCATTTGTTCCTAACCACCTCTGTAATGTAATCACACGCCACTCCTATGATCTTCTCCGCTGCCTTTGTTTATGCTTTTCAAATTGAATTAGAATTTGGAATTAAATAAAATTTTAAGGCTTTATTTTGTTAAATTTCTATAAAAAAATCATTTTCTTTGTAATTAAATGAGAAATAAATTTCCCCTTAAAAATTAGAAATATTTGATATCTCAAAATTTAAAAAAAAGAATTTAAATTTTTTTTTATTATAGTAAAAACTTTACTTCTATTAATTAATTTTTGTTTGTAAAT
Source organism: Bocquillonia castaneifolia (assembly GCA_948193215.1). NCBI lineage: Eukaryota > Viridiplantae > Streptophyta > Magnoliopsida > Malpighiales > Euphorbiaceae > Bocquillonia > Bocquillonia castaneifolia. The sequence goes on from CANYLF013065896.1 coordinate 2,622, forward strand.
TTCAGATAAGTTTAATGAAATTTGACATTTTATAATTAATTATATAAAACTAAAAAATAAAATTTTAAGTAAATTCAGATTTAAACTAAATAGGAATTTGTAGGTTTACGATTACAAATGAATTCTATAAGTTTATTAAAATTCATTTATACTTAACACATTGATAATTTATTTAGGAGAGTGAAAAAAATTTTAGTAAACATTTTTGGTTAATGTTATTATTTCTATTTATATATTCTTTTATGTTTCTGCTGTATATCTTCAGAAATTGTGTTTTTACAATATAGGAAATAATTGAAAATTATTGTCACTATAAATTAAGAACTTAATTGCCATGGTATAAATCTATTTAGAATAAGTTTATAAAAAAGTAAAAATTTTAAAAGATTTTTAATTTTTGTTCCCAAATGCACTTTTTCTTAATTTTTGGTTAGGTATAAACAGTAAAACAGAAACAAGAATGAAAAAAAAGTCAATCAATTTTTTACTTAAAACAGTAAAAAATAAAAGTTATAGCTTATCTCTCACTCTCACTCGCCAGTAAAAAGAAGAAAGGTATGGATTGAAAATGCAGTTGGCCTTTGATTAAGGGCATCGCTTCCAAGGCAAGTTAAAAATATGCTAATAAAATTAAAAATTAAATAAAAAAACAGAAAAAAAGTCTCTCCTTTCTTTTTCTCTGACCAGAAGAAAAAAAATATATTAACAAATAAAAAAAAAACAATGATGATTATGTTCTTCTTCTACGCTCATTACCTCAGTTTACTACAGATCTAACATCACTACACTACACACTTCTTCTTCTTCATTCATTTGCATTCCACTGTTAGCAATGCGTTTTTGTTGATTTTTGAGCAATGGCGACCAGATTAGCGACGAAATCCAAACGAACAGTACTGAGTAATAATCATAATAATCACAACAGTAGCAGTAGTAATTATTTAAAAGGAGCTGCCGTTATTAATTCACCGTCGTCTTCAACTACTTCGTCGTCTAAACTGTTTCTAGAAACGTCAGTTGACGGTCAGAGTTCACCTGTTTCTTCTTCTGCTCTTAGTAAACCTCCTCAGTATTTTTACTCTGAAAACGTTTCTTTAAACGGCGTCGTTGTTGTTGACGACCATCAAAGATCCAAAGAAAATGTTACCGTTACTGTTCGCTTCCGTCCTTTAAGGTCTGCATTTATTTCCCTTTTTTTTCCTCTTTAATTCAATTTCTTTTACATCATTAATTAATTAATTATAATTGTTAGTCCGAGGGAAATTCGACAAGGAGAAGAGATTGCTTGGTATGCCGATGGAGAAACTATTGTTAGAAATGAGCATAATCCTTCAATTGCTTATGCTTATGGTAATTTCTATTTCATTTTTTTTTATTTTTCATTTGTTTAATGTTATTTGTGTTAATTAATTAATTAATTAATTTGTAATTAGATCGGGTGTTTGGGCCTACAACTACAACTCGCCATGTGTATGATGTGGCTGCACAGCATGTCGTCAGTGGTGCTATGGAAGGCGTCAATGGTAAGTTCAGCATGATGAATTGCGGGTTTTGCTTAGCAATACCTGAATTTCTGCAATTTTTTGTGGTGTTTGATTTATGACTTTCTGTTTTCAGGAACTATTTTTGCTTATGGTGTAACAAGCAGTGGAAAGACACACACAATGCATGTGAGATTTTACTAGCACCATTGTAAAAATTTTAGCAGGCTACTGTAACATAAAATGTGTTGTTATTTGGATTATTATGTTTAATAAAATATTTTTGATTTGATTTGCTTGCTTTACTTTCATGATATAAATGGCACAGGGTGATCAGAGGTCCCCTGGAATTATACCTTTGGCAGTTAAGGATGCGTTCAGTATTATTCAAGAGGTATTTCTAATGGCGGATATAACCGACTCTCTCTGTTTCATTCTTATAAAAAAAAATGGTGCCTAACATTTATATCTGCATCTTAGACACCAAATCGCGAGTTTCTTCTTCGTGTTTCATATCTAGAGATCTATAATGAGGTTAGCTTCTTCCCATTTTTATCTATAGCACTTTGTCTGTATTCTGGAATATCTTTTTACTTAGTTCGGACGTAAACTAAGCCGTTGCTTTTTTCATAGCTTTTGCAACTTCACTATTTTAACAAGGCTTCTCTTTTGCCCTCTCTTTGCCCCCCATTCTAGGTTGTCAATGACTTGCTGAATCCAGCAGGACAGAATCTAAGAATTAGAGAAGATGCTCAGGTACTTCACTTATCTAACTACTTGTAACTGTTTTTTTTTTTATTTTGTTACCTTCCAGTAGTTTATGATATGATAACTGCTATAGCTGATTAAGCACCATGCCTCACTAGTTGCCATCCCATGCATCACCTACCACACCTTGCTAAATTGCTTACTGCATTAGCTTTTTAAAACTTTTTTTCCTTTATTAATTGTCAGAACTAGTGATAATTAGGTGGCAATTTTACAATCTGTGCGCACAATAAAACTGCGCGACAACCTTCACAGGCATAAATCTACTCTCGGCATGGATCCTGATGTCATATGGACAAATGTTTCACCATGATTATTCCCTCATGTACCTGCTACATGATTTCATTGAGAACCTTATCTATTGGTCTAGTTTTAAGATTTGACATGGTAGAGTGAAGGGAGGTCAGAGAAATGTCATGGACTTGGTTGAGGTACTTGACAGAAATTTTCAACTTTAACATCTTATTTTTCTAATCTGTGATGGCACAAGTGGCACTGATTTGAGCATGCAGTTGAAGCTCTCTTTCTCCATAAAAGGTTTTAAATGTTAACTCTCTGCTTTCTGAATCCAAGTTTTCTCTGTTACTGAATACATGATCATGAGACCATATCAGTACAAAGTGGGGACATGCAACTGCAGATGTTTTGGGCATCACTCACAGGATGATGCGATTGCAAGCTAAAACCCAGCTTCTGTTTCCAGTGGAATACCTTGTGTTTACCTCTCCATTTAGCTTTTTATGCTTCCCATCTGTACTTCTGAGTCTAATTACATTCAAATTGTTGAGAAGGATACCATAAGTTGCATCATGCATCTCCTTTCTTTAACTTATGGACAACCTGCTGAACCTGTTACATAACTCATGTTGGAAAGAAATTGGAATTGCATCTGCAACTTGAGATGTGATAATTGCAAATAATGGTGGAGAATTATGGATAATCTTTCCATCTCGTAGTTAGAGCCTTCAAATAATCATGCTTTCCTCTCCATGACTGAAACTATATTGGAAGCATATACCTATAAAAATTAACAGCATAATTTTTTGTTTGTGAAACAAATATTTGATAAATGGAGACGGAGGCCTCTTTCAGAAGACGAGAACCTTGATATGAAAGAAAAGGTGCTTAAGATGTTGTTTGGTGATGGCTACAAAGATATTTTTATCCTGTTTGGTACCAAGTGGTGAACTAATTAAGCTCCCCTTTGATTGAAAGTCCTTTGATTATTTGATAATAATTATGGCGTAACATTGTTGTGAAAGGCTTTGGTATTGGCCCAAATTTCTTGCTGCAAGTGCAATGTTGCTTGGTTCTTTTGCCAGATTGGGATTTCCAGGATGTTTTTGTTTCCTTTATGCTTTAATGGATTTTTGGTTTCAGATCTTTTGTGTGTTGGTTGTTGATTTAAACTGTAAAATTTAAAATAAAAGTCCTGCAAGGGTTAGCTCATGGTCTGTTCTAGAGCTGGGGCATGTCCTCTTTTTAGTCTTGACTCTTTATATTTGGTCATATTTGCTGAGCACTTCTCTGCATCATGAGAAGCAGACCATCGTTGACTACTGTGGTGGTTACTTGCAGAATAATCATAGGCCATTTTGGTTGAGATAAATTTTAATGGAATTCAACTTTTGCTTTTTTTCATGATATTTCAACTGCCTGATGGTGGAATTACAAGGATGTGCTGCATGACCATATGCTACACAAGTCTTCCAAGTTGTCTATTGAGGGATCATTTTGACATAATGAACATTTTACGTTTTATTAATAAAATCTCTGTTCTTGAAGTTGATTAAAGTTTGACTCAGGTAAATGAACGTAGGTGCCTCACCTTAAAATACTCTGGGGTTGATTATTTCTAGCTTACTAATTCTATCAGTGTAATATTTTATGTTGATCTTTTTCTCACTTTGTTGTCATTGAAGGATTACTGATAAAACTTGTCTGAAATTAAGGAAGAAGCTTTTGTTTCACTTGTCTTGTATGCTGTAGGCAGCAGATTTCAACTTCTATTGTAGCATTGCATTTTCTTTTCCATTTTACGTTTGTTGATATGGCTGGTCAGTTTATCTCTGCATGTTTCTTAATTTTGCAATGATGCATGATTCATCAATCTTAGCTAATGTCTGCAGGGAACCTTTGTTGAAGGAATAAAGGAAGAAGTTGTGTTATCCCCAGCCCATGCTCTTTCCCTTATAGCAGCTGGAGAAGGTACTGTTATTTCATACACCGTAAGGAAAACAATTGAATTGAGACTAACAATCATGTTACTTATTGAGGATTTTATTTTCAACTTTTGATAATGGGATTTTAGTTTCCATCTAATATAATGGAGTACAAGTTACCATCTAGTAAAGCACCAAGGTGGTGATGCCCTTGTATGTATATTCATATTGCAAGGCAACCATATGATTATGTGCAATAAAATTTATTCAATAGAAAAATATGAAGAGTCAAACCACCACTCAGTTTTATCTGAAAGTTCAAAGGGGTTTTAGTATTCTCAAAAGCTCTCCTACTTTTCTCTCAAATAACCCACAAACTGGGTGAGAAAATGCCTCTGGGTATCTTGTGTTATATTAAACCAGTGTTTTAAAACTGAACAGATGGCCAAACCAGATAGGCCACTGGTTCATGGTTCAACCAGTACGTGAAAATACAAGTTTTTTTCAAATTTTCATGAAATTTTAATGATAATCCGATTTTTTACCGGTTTGACCGATCTAAAATCTGGTGTCTAAAATCCAGTTTAACTGGTCGAACTTTAGTTTGACCGGTTTTGATACTCTTTTCAGACTGGACCAGCCACCGGTTCCTAGTCCAACTGATCCGACCAGCTAGTTCGATCCTGTTCTTAAAATAGTGTGTTAAACCCTCTTCCGACGCTAAGCGTTTTCATTCAGTTTTCTTGCTTGAAGCATGTTAAATCCAGGAATTATGTACACCTAACAATTCGTTAATCTTACCTATTTACAATAAAGGAGCTCAAAATTTACAGTTCAACTTCAACTAAAAAGTAATTCCATCTCTCATCAGAGATTGTACCTTTAAATTGTCTCAAGAGGCTCTTTCCATAAAGGGGAGTCTGACAAACTGTTTGTGGACAAGAAATAAGAAACCTGAAAAATTACTATTATTATGAATCCAAATTTCTAACATATATCAGATAGATATACAAGGTTGGTACATATGGTGTTCTTAATCATCTATTGAGAAATAAGAAACCTGAAAAATTACAATTATGATGAATCCAAATTTCTAACATGTTTCAGATAGATATACAAGGTTGGTACCATATAGTGTTCTTAATCATCTATTTATGTACTCCAACGTTTCAAATTCATCAGACTCAAATTTGTTTGATCATGTAGAACTTCAAGTTTAATATTTAAGCAAGTAATGAACTGAATTATTAAAACATTAAATAGATGATTTGTGAATGCCCAATCAAATTCAAAATTGACATTCATCTTCTAAACTACTAGAACTTTGATCCATTAGCATGCTTACTTTATTGATCTTACCAAAATTTACAGATTTATCTGTGTAATTCGTTTGTGGATTTATCTATTGGCACAGAGCATAGGCATGTTGGGTCTACAAATTTTAATTTACTCAGCAGCCGGAGCCATACAATTTTTACTCTGGTAATCTTCCACTGTCTTTGTAGAGGCACAATTGTTATTGATTTTTGCACTTGTGGTATATTTTCTTAGATATAGTATAATGGTCTTTTACATTTGATAGTTTTCTTCTTGATCATCCATCTCTTTTAAACTTACGATTTCCAACTATTCTTTGACATAGACAATAGAAAGTAGCCCATGTGGTGAAAATAGTGAAGGAGAAGCTGTAAATTTGTCTCAGCTGGTAATTTCTAAAACTTATACCGAGATGCCAATGATGGTACTTTGGCCTAGTTGCTTGATTTGCACCTCTCATATTTAACTGATATATATTTATGTCTATGTATTTAAACACTTTTAACTTTTCCATACCTCACTTATACCTGCAGAACCTCATCGATCTGGCAGGTTCTGAAAGCTCAAAGGCTGAGACTACTGGTGTGAGACGAAAAGAAGGATCCTACATTAATAAGAGCCTGCTAACACTTGGAACTGTGAGGCCTCATTCACCATTATTCTCTGTCATTATATTAGTAATTGATCATCTTTTATGTGATCTTGCACAACAAGCTTACCACTGTATAATAACCATGTTACTTGTCTGGGCTCTAGTTCTGTTTCAGTATTTATGAGTAATAATCATAATGTTAAAACTGATAAGACAAGTTTTTGACGACATGTATTAAAGCCTAATATACATATGAATGGGCATGCATTTACTTCTTTTCTCTTGTTTTCATGATATTTAATTCGTATCATAATCTCGTTCTTCAACACAAATTTACATCGAGCCTGAAACATAAGGTAGAAAAGCAGAAGGAATGGACTCTTCGCTCTTGCTTGATTCATGTAGTTATTTCTCTTTACCTATATTTTCAATGACTTGCAGTGCCCATCTGGATTTTGATTACAGCTTACTGAAGCTGCACTTAGGTGTTTTAATAATTTGCATGGCTTTGTTTATGATGTTGGAGGTCTATTTTTATATTGACGAAAGGGTCAAGATTTAAAATTGTAGATGCTTTCTTTGTGCCTTATCATGCATTCATACAATGTGACTCTCTCTCTTCAATATGTCCTACATCTATCTTCTCGATTTAGAAATCTTATTACTTTCCATTCTCCTATTTGTATGTGCCTAAAAGGAACTATATATCAGGCATTTGCTTTCAAACATGTTATGGAAAATACTATCATGCTGAATATGATGACCCTAGGTGAATTTCCAATGTAATTTCACTGTTTTCATTAATTAGATGAACTCATCTTGGATTCTCTACTTATGGTTTCACAGGTTATATCCAAGTTGACAGATGGGAGGGCCACCCACATTCCATACAGGGACTCCAAACTAACCAGGCTTCTCCAGTCTTCATTAAGCGGTCATGGTCGTGTATCAGTAAGTAACAGTGAACTTTTTAGTGCTTTATTTATATGGTTAAATAAATACATAACATATCTGGTGGTATGAGGTATGGTGAGCCTTCCTAACCTTGCATCATTGTATTCCTCAAAGATGCTCTGTGTCTTTTAAAGTCCTTGATTATCCAATTATTCTTCTTGTCTAAAATTACAGCTCATCTGTACCGTCACTCCTTCATCAAGCAATTCTGAAGAAACACATAATACTTTGAAATTTGCTCATCGTGCTAAACACATTGAAATTCAAGCAGCTCAGAACAAGGTTCCTTTTCTTTTTCCCTTAGATCGTTTATATCTCTAAAAATCATGTCTGGAAGGGTTTGAACCAATCTTTTTTTTTTTTTTTGCAGATTATTGATGAGAAATCACTCATCAAAAAGTATCAAAATGAGATACGTTCTTTGAAGGAAGAATTAGAACAACTGAAGAAGGGTATTGTGACAGTTCCTCAATTGAAAGATATGGTGGACGATGATATTGTCCTCCTAAAACAAAAGGTACTCTTGAATAACTTTTTGCTACGATTGGAACACCTAAGTTTTTGCCCATCTCACTTGATCTCAAGAGAAAGTCTTGTCATTTAGAGAACTTTCTTAATTACATATTCTTAGCTAAGTTGTGGCTTCATTTCATCATTAGCATATGTAGATCGACCATTCAAAGAAAAATTGAAATAGAAAAAGATATGAAGACATTAGAAACATAAACAATTGAGATGATTTGTGATTCTAAGTTATATTCCAACTTTTTGACGTGCATCTTCACTGATTTTTGTTTGCCTGCATATCCAACTTATTTTGTGGACATGTACATATTGAGACCTGTCAATTGATAACAATTGATGATGTGCATGGCAAAATTTTTTGTGAGCTGTGACATGTTGGTTTGTTCATCTTCTTTGCTGAATTCTGCAAAATGATCTGATTCATTGGTGTGATATATAAAGCTAGAAGATGGTCAAGTCAAACTGCAATCTAGATTGGAACAGGAAGAAGAAGCAAAAGCAGCTTTGTTAAGCAGAATACAACGGTTGACTAAGTTAATTTTGGTATCTTCGAAAGCTTCACAATCATCAAGGTTTCCTCACCGCCCAGGTCCAAGAAGGAGACATTCCTTCGGAGAAGAAGAGGTACTGTAATGACAAGTTCAGTATGTTTATGCATTTATATATTATACGCATCGAAAATTATCTTTTTTGGTCTCTGAAATAGATTTGCCTACAATATTTTTCTAATTTGGCATCAACTGTGAAATAGATTTGGCTATAGCACTAGTGTGTGTATGAGGGTTTCAAACATTTATCCATCTATTTTAGGCTGATTAGAGTTGCTTATGCATAATATGCAGCTTGCATATCTACCATACAGAAGGCGGGACTTGTTGTTAGATGATGAAAATGTCGACCTGTGCGTTTCTCTTGAAGGGAACAGTACAGAAACTACAGATGATACACTTAAGGAAGAGAAGAAATCCCGGAAGCATGGCTTGCTGAACTGGTTAAAACTAAGGGTATGTTTTTTGGTTAGCATTGTTGCTTCTTCTTGTTGACGCTTTCTGCTTACTTCCAAGTGTTAGCCATTTCACTCATTTCCTTACCTAGAGTGTTGAAATAACAACCTTTGCTTTTGATCATGATTCTTTTTCTTGCAATCTTCATAGAAAGGATCATTCACTTTTCTATTAAAATTGAATTGAATATATGAGGATTAGTTACATAACTGAAAAAGAAAATAATGTGATTAGGGGTACATGATGCGTGCAAACAGAATTGTTAGGAGAAAAGAAAAAAACTGACTGTTTGCTGGTAAATAGACATTTTCTATTGATTTACCCAACCAAGATGGTAAATAGACAAACCAATCGTACTACTCTCATAGAACAGTTCAAGATTATGCCAACCAGGGTTCCTTATCATTGGAAAATATGTACTTATGCAAAGCATGCCAAAATGCACCTTGAGAAAATTATCTTCACCAAAATGGATGGGTTTGCTAAAACAAAACATTCGTTCATTGTGATTTTGATGTAGAATCTTTCATGTTGACCATTTGGTGTTCATAAGTTATTCAGTATATATCCTCTCCTTTGTTCCCTAGTGGTTATTAATTGAAGGGGTATTCTGTTCTGTTCTTCTTTCCTTGATATTTTGTCCGCTTTGGAAAGGATACACCTAAAACCTCTTCTTTTTTTTCTCCCAGTCATTTAGCTTGTAAAAGTGACAGAATTTCGTTAAAATCAGGAAACATGAAAACACTGATGCGTTTTTCACATGTTTTTTGAATTAAACCCTATGGCACATTGGTGATCTATAATTTATAACTATTTGTGCTCGACTCTTGGCATCATGTGTTTTGACACACATTCTTATCGTGCAGAAACGAGATGGTGGCATGGGAACAAGTACAAGTGATAAATCAAGTGGGGTGAAATCTGATAGTACACCTTCAACACCTCAAGCAGGAAACATCAATTTTCATACAGAATCCAGATTTTCAAATCCTTTACTTACAGAAAGCTCGCCATCAGCTGATCTTTTTTCTGATATTAGACCAGAAATAGAAGTTCCTGAGGATAATTTCCTTGGGCAAGAAACTCCTTCAGTATGCTGATGGTCTTTTTAAATAACTAATTTACTTTTTCTTTTTAGTAGGATTAATTGTGGATAGTCTGCATGTCTTGATTCCTGCATTTTCTCTCGTCAGACTAGCATAAAAACAAGTGATCAGATCGATCTTCTAAGGGAGCAGCAGAAAATTTTGTCTGGAGAGGTGGCTCTTCATTCTAGTGCCTTGAAGAGATTGTCTGATGAAGCTTCAAGGAATCCCCAGAAGGGACAGATTCATGTACTACCATTTTTCTAATCTCATTTTCTCATTAGCTCCTTTTAGCCTGGAAAGCTCAATTTCTGGCTGTTTTTCTATATTTAGGTGGAGATGAAGAAGTTGAGTGATGAAATCAAGATCAAGAATGAACAAATTGCATTGCTGGAAAAGCAAATTGCTGATTCTGTCTCGTTTTCACATAACAAGATGGATAAATTTGATATGTCACAGGTGAATATACCTACATGTATGATGGCAAAAACATCTTCTATGATACAGCTGCAATTCCATGATTTCCATCTTTATGCGATTATTCTTGTTTGTGCTGCAGACAATTGCTGAACTGACGGCACAGTTGAACGAGAAGTCATTCGAGCTAGAGGTGATCTATCTTCTGCAGATTGAGCTGAGAATAATATATCTTTAGTGTCTGTAGTACACCATTGTGATGTTCTTGATACCTGTTTTAATTTCCTGACTGATTAGAGGCCATTTGCTGTAACAAGTTAGAGTTACAAAAACAATAGTATGTTGGATTTCTGAGTTTCTGAAAATGTGTGTTTTGTGAACTCACTTGTTGTGTATGCCATAATGCCTTAAATACTAAATGGATCAGCAAGAACTCAGCGTTTGTCTTTGGGCGTGTTGTTCAACAATCCATCCTCATTCTCCTTCTAATCAGATTTTTTTTTTCATTTCTCATTTCAGGTTAAAGCTGCAGATAATCGGATAATTCAGGAGCACCTAAACCAAAAGGTCAAAAAGCAATGAAATCCATATGCATACATGTATGGCTTGCTTTGTTTTGAGAACAGATTGTAACTTAATTTTTCCTTTCTATCAGATCTGTGAATGCGAAGGATTGCAGGAAACAATTGTTTCTTTGAAGCAGCAGCTCTCTGAAGCACAAGAGTTGAAAAATGCTAGTCCTCTGCCTAGTTATTCACAGCGATTTGCTGAACTCAAAAGCCTTCAGGTGGAAAAGGAAAATGCATTGACAAAAGACAGAAATGAAGATTTGCTTCAGCAAGCACAGGTTTGTTCTTGAATCATTTGACTGTCTTGTTGAGTAATTGCCTAATTACATCATGTCCTTGTCTCCCTTCTTTTCTTCTTCCAAGGAAAAACGTTTTGAGAAAAAAGAAACATTTTCATATTGAAGTCATGGTGCATCCTAGTGTCAATCTTGTTCACAGATCTCGGCAAAAGTCAGATATTTTTTGAAGTTCATTATCTTTCGTAAACATGTGTTGAAAAAGCAAAATGAGACACTCATTCCATTCCTTGTGCCACAATTCTCTAAAATCAGATTGGCCAATTCAAGTTCAACCAGACATACATTTCAAATTTGTTGTCAATAATGTCTATCCTGTACATCATGCAGATTTGTCGACATTAGATGGTTGGAAGCCGCACAAGATTTGTTTTATAGTACTCCATAATCTGTATATTCATTTTTACACCGGCTTCTGACTAGCTCCAGTATGCTTGAAATTGATTCTTTTATTTATCTTAATTTTGCCTATTTAAGTAAATGGAGCATGTGATCCTTATGATTACTAGTTCGAAGAAGGAATTTAGCTCGGCAGACCTGTTGCACCTTTTCCTGTGGGTTGTTGGGAGATAGGATTGGCTGTTCCCATGTTAGCTTCTGAAAAGACTTCATATAAATCCTATTATATTATCTGTTATTTTGTTGATATGATCGTTGTTGCATTTCATTCTTCCTTCAAATTGTGCATATATGATTTGTTTCAATGATTTCATTGCTACTTCAGATGGTTTTATGAGGTTTATAATCATTTTACCAGATATATTTCTGCAGTTAAAAAGCTTATTAACTGAATGCAAGCTTCTGTCTCATAGTTTGCCTGTTTATGTCAAGTTATATAGTTGCAAAAATCAGATTGCATTAGGAGAGATGCTGGTATAATTATTTTTTGAGCTATGAATCATACGGGTTTTCTGATTTCTCTAGCTGGTGTCAAAGGAACTTGTAGAATGTGGACTCTTCAGTTGGGTGGAGTGGGGCATTGGGCTCTGCTCTATTAGTTCATAGGGCTGTGAACTGAAAAATATGCTAGCTCTTAGGGTGATCTTCTGATTTATCTTATTGACAGATTTTACTCGGAACGAATGTCACTGTTTGTCACATGAATTGCCATTTAATGATCACAGAAGTTTTTTCTGTCACAGAATATGGCATTATTTTTCCTGACTTGTTCATTTTGATCTATCAGGCCACTGAGATTGAAGAACTGAAGCAAAAAGTTACTGAACTAACAGAAGGAAAAGAACAGTTAGAAATACGGAATAAAAAATTGGCGGGGGAGAGTTCATATGCTAAAGGGCTAGCTTCAGCTGCTGCTGTTGAACTCAAGGCACTATCAGAAGAAGTTGCCAAGCTCATGAATCATAATGAAAGATTGTCTGCTGAACTTGCAGCAGCTAAGAATTCGTCCACGCAGCGTAGAGCTAGTAGCACGATCCGAAATGGCCGAAGAGAGAATCTCATGAAACGCCAAGACCAAGTGGGGCCGGCTTCAGAACTAAAGAAAGAGCTAGCCATTAGTCGAGAAAGAGAACTTCAGTATGAAGCTGCTCTAATGGAGAAAGATCAAAGAGAAGCTGACCTCCAAAGGAAGGTCGAAGAATCCAAGCAAAGAGAAGCTTATCTTGAAAATGAACTTGCTAACATGTGGGTTCTTGTGGCAAAGTTGAAGAAATCACATGGAACTGATATTGAAAGCTTGGAGTCGACAAAAGACTCCGAAAGTTGATGATTTTGACCCCGAATTTATTCTCTAAATGATGTTAGTGTGCAGGAAATTATGTTGTGCATTAGAAGTTAGGGGGTGATTGTGCATTTCCTTCAACTCTTCTCTCTTCTCTAATTCCTTTTGGAGAAATAAGCCTATTGGCTCTTTTTTTCTCATGCTTTTTATTTTTCCTTCTTTTTTTTTTTTTCATATAAAGTTCATTTTGCTGTCAATATTTGTACGAACATTACCCACCATTGTTTCATGTGGGTCTTTGTGAATGCTTGTTCAGTTAATGATTCGTATATAAAATTGGCTATGTAGAGATTAGATTCAGCCAAAATTGATAAATGTGAAGGATTAGAATGGCTCATAAAGACCCATGAAATTGTATATAACAACTTCAAATGGTTTGCATTTGTAAATTATCACAAGTCTACTACTACCGGATTATTCACACATAATAAACACACTTCTCCTTTACACACCACCAAACCCTAAATGGCTACAGCTCCGTTTCACCAAACATGAAGCGGCTTTACTTCTTGAACCCTCCTGTAATGTCTGTTTTTGGTACAATAGGCCTCGTTTCATTAATAAATGAAAGCGTTATAAATAGTAAATTCTTATGTTTGCTATGTAATATACCAAACACATTCAAGAGGCTGGAAACCTGTAAGAAATTTTTAGGTAGACTGATTTTATATAAAATAAATCAATCATCATAGAAGACACATTAAACACATCAAGTATATTTATTAAATTATTTTTTTTTATAAAACAAAAGAATTGTTAAGCAATAAACATTCATGATGTGACTAATAGAGTATTCATTATTATTGGTTTAGTTTGCAATAGAATGAAGTGAAATGTTATTATTGTTGGTTTAATTTACAAATGACTTAGCAGACTCGATCTACCAAGTAGGAAGCATGCAGATACAGCTATTGGGTCTAGCAACGGATCTTAAATTTGTGATGATATAATGTGACCATTTGGATTTCCTGACACTCATTTGTATGCAAGTTGGGCCCGCAAGCCCCATATTATCTTAGAACTTAAATGCATTTGGTATACGGATTGCTTAACTAAAACATAAGTTTAAATGTAACAATAATTGTTACAATAATTGTTAATATCCTAAATTGGGACGTCCCAATAAGGGTATTTGTGTAAATTGTAAATAAAAAATTGATAAATTATAAATTGATGATTAATAAATGTGTATTGAAAAATTAAACAAGCTTAAATTAAGAGATAAAAATGCCCCTATTGGGATGTCC
>CANYLF013066662.1:0-16984 GCA_948193215.1 Bocquillonia castaneifolia
GAATTAAGTGAATGAAACAATCAAAAACTATATTAACAATAGAAACCCAAACATTGTCAATTGATTACTCCCCTACTAGATTACATCCATCACTCTAGTAGGAGATTTAGTTCATAATCATAGTAAAAATCAACAAACAAACAATCAAAAGCAATAAACGAATCATAAACATAATGAAAATAATGAATTAAAGTAGAATCAACTTAGTCTTTGAATATTGAATAGAAGCTTCAATCTTCAATTACTATGGAGAAAACACCTTAGAAGATCTTATAACCAAGAACTTCTAAGAGAGAAAATAAAAATCTTAAACTAAGAACAATAAACTAAAAATCACTCAAAATGGTTACTAACAACTAAAACTAATTAGTATTTAGAGTATAACACTTTCCTAGACCTAAATTACCCTAAAACCATTTAAAATTGGACTAAACCACCTAAAAATCACCCAAGAACCGCCCGAATCGACCTAAAACGAATCAGAACAGCTCAGAGGCACGCCTGAATGACGCCCGGGTCCGACCAAGGTCCGGCCAAATGGACCCCTTGCTGCCCAGAATTGCTCCTCCACTCCAGGTCTGTCCAAGGTCTGGCCAGGTCTGGTCAACAGGTCCGGCCGAAAGTTTGACTTTACGATTTCTCCCTCGTCCGGACTCCGAATTCACTTCGGTTCGATCATATACAACTGTAAAACTATAAATTACAAAAATATAACAAAATAAGTGCTAATTAAACTCAAAATGAAGGAGAATTGCATTAAAAACCCATTGATTTAGTTAGAATAAAACTCGATTATCACCCTCTTCATTGTAAGCACCTTTCTCGTGTCCTCGATACTCTTCGTTATTCTGGGGCAATCAAAGGTTTGTAAGGCATACTAGTTATGGCGTACCATGTGGTACCCATTGTGAGGATGGTATTTGAATCCCTCATTACCTTACCAAAGGGCCCCTTGCGGATTCCTTCAAGAATCATGGGGAGTTCATATTGCGAATGGGGTCCACCTTGAGCTCCTTGGCATTCCTACAAAAAAATGTCACTATAGATTCAAGTTCTATTCTAGTTCTCATCTTATGAAAATGGGAATCTCGTGGACTGTACCCTAGTGCGAGGTTTGCGTTGTTCTTATATTCAGGGTAATCATGCTCTTTTACCTTAACTTTTGCTTAAAGCGCCTCTTATGAGGTTTTCACTCTAATAGGTTGTCCTAATTTTTGCATAATAAGCTTACCATAAATGGGTTTTCAACTCATTGGGTTTTTTTATATTGGCCTTAATTTTTACATGAGCTGCCCCTGAAAGGATTTTACAACTCGTCAAGCTCTCTCTTTTTTCTTCCCTTTTTTTTTTTGAGAAATATTACTCGTAAGATCATAGTATAACGAATAGCTCCTTTGTCTTCCATCTTATTAGAGTCAAGAAATCATGGGTTCGCATGTTGAGCAATATCATTTGTTACGAATGCCTTTATGATGTGTTGTTGTTTACGCAGAACCTACAGTATACATTCAAAGAACATGTGAATTGAAAAGATGTGATTTTAGGGATTAAATAATGCATGTCGTAATATAACACGTCATTAGCATTCTAAATTAGTCATTTTCAAGATCAACTCGCCACATTTTAAGAAACTTCTTCGGGGAACATTAATAGGTTTGTTCGTTCGGTATGCTCCTCTTAAATTTATTTTCTATGTCTATTTCTTTTTCTTTTCTTATAGTGCACAATTTCTCTTTTTGCCTCACTTTGCATTTCTTTTGCTCTTCTTTCTCTCTCTCTCCTTCTCTTGCCTTCTCTTTTACTCTTTATTATCATTTTTCGCTCTTTTCATACGGCTTTTATACCCCCCTTTTCATTTCGTGCTCAATCCTTGATTTGACCAATCTATTTTGCTTCTAGTTAGTGCATATATTAAACATAACATATTTAATATCTGAAACACATCGAGTAAAGAAAGGTAGACATCGCACATGCACAAAGGAAATGTATTGTACTCTACAGATCATATTATATTACAAACAAAACTTGAACGATCTGTTTATAGGCATATATGAACACTCCTCAGGGCAAGAAGTGCAGATGTCTACTCAGTAAGTTCCCATCTTGGTTAAGAATCCACGTTGTGCCTTGTCAAGAATTGACCTGCAACTTCTGACTCTCTAGCCCTCATTTTATCACTTTCTTCCTCCTCTTTTCCTCTTCCTCTCCCTCTCTAGATGATGAAGGACCACTGGCAATTCATCACCATGATTCTCGACCATATAGTTAAGGAGCCAGTTCCTTTCCTCCTCGGACAATGGTGCTGCCTCTAAGATTTTAATAATCTATTTAAGATGATTTACTGAAAACTAAAAGGGTTAGGAAAGTTCACTGATCGGTTTTTTGGAGAAGAACCGATCAGTTGATCTTGAAGCTTTGGCATGATCTAGGTCTTCCAGCCCCCTTCTTCATATTGATCAACATTTGAAATGACTTCAAAGAATCGACCTAATGATTACCAAAGAACCGAACAAACTTTCAGTAAAGGCCCATGCCTAAAAATAAAAAATTGTATTCAGTACCACTAGCTAATCAACTGATCAAATGAATTGGATCAACCGTAGGCAGGCTGATGAAGAACTGATCGATGTTATAATTGGTGGACCAAAGATTTGAAGCTTTGTATCAACCTGTTTATTACAAATTTTACCAAATGGAGTATACACAATGACAAATATAAGCCTGAAGAAGCTGTGGAAATCCTAAAATAGATAAAGAGATGGAGTTTTAATGGTGTTTTGGACTTGTGAACCAAAAATTCTTTTTGATCCGCCAAGGGAGTTATAGGGCCCCAAACTTCAATCTGTTTATTCCAGCTGCATCTCCTCCTCACAAGGATGTCATAAACAAAGGTAAAAAGTAGAATAAGATTAGCTGGAAATTTGCAATATGAGTTACATAAACTTCAATGAAGTTTAGAAATATACAATCAAACTTTGTAACTATGATGCTTAGATGATTGTCGATGGTTGTTCCCCTCAGCTTGAGAATTTGTACCATGTGGTTGGTAGTTGTGACCGGTTGTACCTTGCTGTAGGTTGAAGACAGAGAAACTGAGTTCTTCTTCTTTCCTCTTCTCTCCGTTCTCCTCTATTTTTATGTGTTGTATTCTTCAGACAAGCAAAAGCCTCATCCATTCACCATGTCAAAGTTTAGTTTATATAAGCTTAGTAATTAGGGCAAACGTTTATTTGTCCGTTACGTTAAATTAGTCATTTTGTAGAGAATAATCATGATTACACTCTACCAGCACGGTGGGCCCAACCACGAAGAACTGATTAGTCATTTTGTAGAGAGTAATCATGATTACCGATCGGCTCATCACAAAGAACTGATTGGCTCTTCATTGCCTATCCGATTGGTTGTTGTTTCAGAACCCTTGGGTTTGTTAAAATGTGGGCCTAACCACAGTTCAATCAGTCAATCGATTCATGGAGTAGAACCGATCGGCTCATTGATGAGCCGATGGAGGTACTTCAGTTTAGACCGCTTCGCTTATCCACAATGTAGTATAAAGATAGGTCCTATGATAGTTTGCATTGCCCATTGAGCTCCCAAGCTGTTCCTAGAATCTTATATCCAAAAATTGGGTGTTTACAATGCTTAAATGTTGTGAAAAATATAAATTTGAGAGTTTGATTAATAAAAAAAATAAAGTTTAGGGGCATATCAAATAAAATTGTAAAAGTTTAGTGGTAAACTTTAATCTAAATTATAACGCTAATTAGTTACAGACATACATATATATAACAGAAAATATTGGATGGGTAATTTTTTATCCATGAAAAAGTTTTGTCAGCAACCTATCTCTAAATTCATTACTAATGGTGTTTATCTAATTTTTTGACGAAGAAAATCCCCCTAAAAGTTTATAATTTCCAAAGTTATGGCTGCTAATAATATAACATTGAAAATAATTAACATAATCTTTTGTTTTTCTAATAAGGAAAGCATAAAGATGTCATTTAATAATTTTTAGCTTTTGATAAATATAGATTTCAATTCATTAAAATAAAAAAAATTGACAAATTTTGTTACATGCTATTAAATAGGAGAATCCAATTAATATTATCTCTGTCCTAACATGATACTTTCCTTTTTTTTTGTCAACATCCCAATAAATTATACCTACTTCTCAATTAGAAAGTAGTTATTTATTAATTTTCATAAAACCTCATATAAATAACTAAATTTTACAATCTTTATTGATGAACTTTTTTTTAATTTAATTGTACTAAATTGTTAAAGAAAATTGTAATTTATTTGTTGAAATAAACAAATACAACTCGATAAAAAATATATCTAACAAAAAATAATAAAAAGATACATACATACATACATACATACATATATATATATATATATATATATATATATATATATATATATATATAAAGTTAAGCAAAAAATTTCTTTAAATTTCTTTAAGAAAAGAAGCTAAAGTATGAAGTAAGACAAAAAAAGAGAGGAAAAAGTTCTCTCTAGCACCGAAAGAAGCTTCGGCTTACTAGTGGTTATGATAGCAAATGAAACACCATCATACAAGAATGGTTACAATGGAAAACACTATAATTGCTATTATGAACACTTAAACACCACCAAAATCTCAAACACTAACCCTAAACCACCCAAACACAACTCCGATCACCGTCCCACAAACACTATTCCCACCACCAGAGTTTAACCCACCAATCCTTAGCCTTCAGAATTCACTCCTCCTTTGGTTTACTATTTTTAGAATTACCCCCAAGGATGGACAGCACCTGCGCTTTCTAAGTTATTATCAACAGGTGGATTGATTGGTAGAGTCTCTATTGCTAGGAAACTAAACCAAAACAATCAAGCCTTAGAGTTTTTTAGGCCCTCCGACCATATCGGTCCCTCTTTGGTTATTAAGAGGATTAACAATATTGTGATTGACAATGTTAGGTTGCGATCCTTCATTGTAAAATATTCAACTCCTCAGTATCAATCTGTTCCCAAGGAGGCTACGTAGTAATTGAAACAGGCCCTTAAACGGCCTTTGCAGCAGGATAAGATTCCTCATGCTACAATGGATAACAGATCATATTTAGAGGCAGCCAAGTAGAAACTTAAACACATTCCAGCTTATTATTCAAAACTTGATGAGACAGAATGGCTGAAAAGATCTATTGTTAGCAAAGCAAGGAATTTTTCGTTCCTCTTTAAAGTAAAAACTCTTTTCTAGGAGAGATCAATTGAATATGAAAACATTGCTTTTCTTAGAGCTCGTTACTGGTTGATTACTTTAAAAGATTAAGAGGACTTTCAGTACTTCAATTCAACTCTAAAATTTGGCTTGTGCTCTTCTTTTTTTTTTTTTTGATTTTTCACAGACATCCAACCTTTCATTAATAGGGAGGAGAGACTGACTTGGGTTAATTTCTTTGGAGTCCCTCTTACAGCTTGGTTAGAAGGATTCTTTTCCTTTATTGGTAATTTATATGGGGAAACCATTAAGGTTCATCCTTATGTGCTTTTGAAGGGTAGACTCATTATGGGATCAATCCTTACTTCAACTCCACACCTTAATACTATTGATCAATCCAAAGATGTTCTGTTCTTTTTGATTCTGACATTATAAAATATTTGGAGGTCACAAGCAGTGATGACTCAGATGATGATGACACGTACACTATCCTAGAAGGCTTTGATTCAACTCCAAATTTGATTAACTTGACTCCGGTTAGTTGTTTGGAATCCGTTGTGTTCACAAAGGAGCAAATAAATAAAGGCCTTTAAATTCTAAACATTGAAACTATCACAGAAGATAACGTTATATGTGATGATAGAGTTGTTGTTTCACCATGCAATAATGACATCCTAGCTGCAAATGCCTTCCATTTAGTTACGATTAGTAAGAAAAATTGAAAGGGGTAGAAGAATGGGGTTCAAACAGTCCTAGGCTGAGAGACAAATCCTGAACCATTGAGTACGCAGGAATCTGAACATGATTTTAGCTTTCTAGAAGTAATTCAAACCTCTGTAGATCTAAATCACCAACAGTTGGAGAATATATGGAATAAAAGAGTAGCATTGGGTTTATTTGTTGAAGATTACAAGAATGGCATCTTAGATGTACTTTGACAGAACTTGCTCAGCGACTTGGAGATGAGGGTTTAATTCTCTTTTCTCCCTTTTTGATTTTATTATCTTTTTATGTCTATGTCTGCTCCTTTAAATTTTCTTTTTTGGAATTGTCGTGGTGGAATCCGTTCTTCTCACAAACAGGATTTCATTAAATCTATGGTGTATAGTTTAAAGCTTCGCTTTGTGGCCATTCAAGAAACTGAAATTGATTCTCTAGACTCTTTTCTTGTGAGGCGGCCATGGCCAAATTTGGACTTCAATTTTTGTTTTGTTCCCTCTATTGGATCTTTAGGAGGCTTATGTATTATTTGGAACTCTCTCCTTATATCTTCTCCCTCTATCTTGATTGGTGACCATTGGCTTTGCATGGACTTTTTTAGTGGAAGATGAATCCATTCGGTTCATTAGCATCTATGGCAGCAACGAGGCTAATGAAAGGATTATTTTTTGGTCCTCTATACATCATCTCTTTAATTTTCATGGCTCTATAATTTGTGCAGGTGACTTTTATGAGGTTCTTGGCCCTCAAGAGAGACATAATTGCTCGCATTTCACTGATTCCATGAGAGCTTTTCATGATTTTATTAATGTTTCCAATTTGATTGATGTTCCTTTACAAGGAAGATTTTACACTTGACAGAATGCTATTGCTCGTTCAAAGCTTGACCAATGCTTGCTATCTCTTCTTGGTCGAAGCTTGTGTTGAAAGCAATGGAGAGGAGATTTTTTGATCATGTCCCACTTTTCTTCAGTTTTAATGAAAAAATTGATTGGGGACCAAATCCTTTTAGATTGATCAACTCCAGGTGGGATCATGCTGATTTTCTAGATTTTATTTCTTTAACTTGGAGGGAGATATCTCATCAACAGCCGAATGATTCTATTATTGTAAAGTTCGACAATGGAGGGAAATAATTGCTTTTTGGAATAGGGAAGATTTTGGCATATTTAAAACCAAGATTGATGAGCTCTAGAGTAGTATTAATGACTTGGGAAGAGCCTTGGATCACAGGGATCTCTCTCAAGATGAAATTTCTTGTCTCAACTCCTTACATTTAAACCTGTGGAAATGGACTAGTAAGCAAGAATCCGTTTTGAAACAGAAATTGAGAGCTAATTGGATTAAACTAGGTGATCAAAACAAAAGGTACTTCCATTTCTTAGCCTCCTGTCATTATGAACATAATTACATTGCTGCTCTTTTTGATGGTTAGAATGTAGTTACTAATAAAGGGGATATTCATAGGCTGGTTGTAGATTTTTATTTAGCTTTGTTTAAAGGGATTTCTGATGTCCCTTATTCTTTTTTGGGTTTGGAATTCAAAAAGGTTTCGGCTTCTAATTTAGCTGCTCTCACTTCACCTTTTTTGATGGAGGAAATTTTGGCTACCTTATAGTCTTGTGACATTAATAAATCATCTTGTCATAAAGGCTTTAATTACTTCTTCTATAAAAAGGTATGGCACTTGATCAAGGATGAGATTTTCCTTATTTTCAGAATTTCTTCCATTATGCTACTCTTCCTAAGGGATTAAACAGTGCTTTTATAGTGTTGATCCTGAAGATTCCTGGTGCTACTAAAATAAAGGATTTTCGTCCTATCAGTATGATTAATGGGGTGTTCAAACTTATCTCCAAACTTATATCCATCTGATCTCTATTCTTTTGGACATTATTTTCGAGAATCAACATGGATTTGTGAGAGGCAGGAATATACATGAGTGCTCTATGATTGCTTCTGAGGTCATTAATATAGCGAGAAAGCATCATAGACATATTCTCTTGCTCAAACTAGACTTTCAAAAGGCATTCGATACAGTATCCTGGTCATATATTTTGAATGTGCTTCAGTCTATGAACTTTCCTGCCAAGTGGATTGCCTGGATTGATGGTCTTTTGTCTTCTGCCACTTCATTTGTGCTTATTAATAGGAGTCCAACTTCTCCTTTAGCTTTAGGACATAGGGTAAGGCAAGGTGATCCTATCTCTCCTTCTCTATTTGCTATTGCTGTTGAGGGGCTCTGTCGGCTTATTATGAAGGCCAAACATCTCGGCTTCATCTCTGGTATTTCTCTCAATGATTGATTTGATATTTCTCTTTTACAATTTGTTAATGATACCTTGTTGTTTCTTCTTTATAACTTAGAGGTCCTGGACTCCATGATTCAGATTCTTCGCTTCTTTGAGGTAATTTCTAGCTTCAATATTAATTATCACAAGAGTTCTATTGTGGGAGTTAATGTGGATGATTATTCTATGGTACTAGCAGCTCATGAGAGGAGTGGTTGTGTAGTATGTAGCTTGCCTATGACTTATTTAGGTGTCCCTTTAACTACTAGAGCCTTATTTGTAGGTTTATGGGATCCTGTTATTTCTAATTTGAAGTCCAGGTCAGCTTTTTGGAGTGGTAATCTATTATCTAAAGCAGGAAGGCTTACTTTAATTAAGTCTGTCCTTAATAGTTTGCTAGTGTGCTACATGTCTCTTTTTAAAATGCCTGCTAAAGTGCAAAAGCAGCTGGAATCCAACATGCTCAGGTTCCTATGGAAAATGGATGTGCAATCTTGAAGCTTGGGTTGTATGGCATGGAATGTGATTTGTAATCCTATGGATAATGGTGGTTTAGGTATTACTTCTCTTCATGTTAAGAACCAGGGTCTTCTAACTAAATGGCTATGGAAGTTGAGAGTTTCGGGAGATGGGTTATAGGCTAGAATGATTAAAGCAAGTTCGGGGATTGGTGGTTTGAGTCCTTATTATAACGCTTCCATTAATTCCATGTCTTCCATTTGAAAGTGTATTTACAAGCTCACTGTTGGGAATAAAAAATACTAGGATTGTTTCTTTTCAGAGCTCAAATGTTTGGTGTTTGTAGGAAACAATGTCCTTTTTTAGCAGAATTGCTGGTTAACTGACTCCTCTCTATCAAACAGTTTTCCTCGGTTGTTTGCTATTACTAGAAATAAGGAAGCAACAGTTAGATTTATTTTGGAGCAGGGACTTCATTTTAGAAGAAGGATTCAGATAGGTGAGGAAGATTCCAAGCAGCAACTTGATGATTTGTTGGGCTGTTGGCTGAGGCAACGTGAGTTGCATGCCTTGCATGATATCCCGCATCGTGATGAGTTTGTGTGGAGCTCCAATCCTGCTTTTTAGGTTCTTGATTTTTGCTTGATATTGTTGGGCAATGCGACTTCTTGTAGCATCTATATTAGGATTTGGAAAATTTTGGATCCTCCCAAAATCAAAATTTTCCTTTGGCAGGCAATGAAAGACAGGATAGTTACTAATTCTTTTCTTGCTATCAGATCCATTATCTCTTGGGATAATAGCAATTGTGCGATATGTGGATTTCAAGAAGATGCTAACCATATTCTTTTGCACTGTCCTCGGGCTTCTTTGCTATGGAATTGTTTGCTTGTAAAAGTGGGGACCAATTACGTAATGCCAGCATCACTTTAGCAGTTTCTCGATCAATGGCCATACCTTATTGGTTTGAAGAAGATCAGGAAATTATGGTCTCATATTGGGCATCTTATGCTTTAGGAACTTTGGAAGTCTAAAAATAGTAGGATTTTTACAGGAAAAAAATTGATCTTGATTCTATTATTGTTTCTTGTAGTCTTAGGAGTGTGATTATTTTCAAAACTTATCACGTTGATTTTGTGTACTCTAATTCTTATGTGTACATGACTACTGATTGTCTCTTTTTTTTAGGCTCTGCTCAGTTCTGAAGCCTTCTGCGTGAAAGTTCCTTGAGTGCTAGGGTCTTTGCCACTTCTTGTGGCTTCTAATAATATATTAAATTAACCAAAAAAAATTTTTTTTTACTCTCTTTTAATGGAATAAAATGGTTATGTTATATTATAAATCGACTCTAATCCGATTTCTAAATGAAACTACTTGAAAATAAATAAATAAATAACTTCACAATTAAAATATTATAGTTCCATAATATTATAATATAAAAAATATTATAATTATCAAAAAAACAATTAAAATAATATAATTCCATAATCACATTTCAAAAAAATTATAAATTTCATCAATAAAATTAATAATAATCCTATAAAAAGAAAGAACAAAAAAATTAAAATGAGTAGATGTAAAAATCTGTATTTATTGAATCAAAATTAAGTTAAAAATATAATAATCCATCATTAGTTTTTATATGATTGGTGGCCTACAGATCAAACTTTAAAAGGAAAAAGAGAGAAAAGAGGGAGCATCTACAGTTTTTTCCAACCTTTTTGCTTATTCCTTTTATTAATTTTACTACATTATGGCAATGGGAACATTAAGCCTTAACTGATGGCCATTTCCGCTAATAATTTTATTTTAAGGGCTAAATACGATTTGCCCCCTATAATACATTGTTTACCGCCACTGACGTTTCAATTATTTTTTTGATGAAAGGATATATTTTATTAAAAGACCTACTTAGAGAGGCCAAAACTTACATAAGAAGGAAGGAAAACGGACATCTAATTAAACCATCAGAAGAGTAAAAAAAAAGAGAAAATTTACACTTTACAAAATACAAAGCTAAATAAAGACCTTTGTACAAAATATACTTCTTGTTGTCAGAGTCTTGAAAACTCTTTCTATTTCTTGTTTTCCAAAATTCCCAAGCCAAGATCATCCAAATGAAGGAACAAAAGGCTTGGTGAATTTTGCCTCTCAATATTTGAGCTCCATTGCTGAAATTTTCCTTTTGAGATTGAGCTACATTGCAAGTAAAAGTCTGATGTAGAATTCGGGATTACAAATTGAATGCCCATCCAAGAGAACAATCCATTCCAAACAGCCCTAGCATGAACAATCCATTACAAATTGATGCTGAGTTTCAATTTCTCCACAGAGAGGGCAATTACAATTTTCCAAAGGCAAATGAAAGATGGTATGGAGCATATGTCTGGTCGGCAGTCTAGCATGAATGGTTGTCCACATGAAAAACTTTATTTTGGCATGACGATGGACCTCCAGCAAGAGGAGAAGAACTGCTCTTGATTTGATTGTGCATTATGCTTCAAGAAACCATGAACAAAGGAACTAACAGTAAAATTACCAGACCTGTCAAATGACGTTTCAAAATTATATTTTTACATCCTTACATTTTTCCAACTTATACTGAAAACTCCCTCTGTTAATGTTTCAGTTAATCAAACTGTTAGTCAACTTAATAAAATTTTAGAAAATACACTTTAGCCCCTATAATTTAATATATTATACCGGTTACCCCTTATATATTTTAAAAAATAGAACATTTTCAGTTAAAAATATTCGTAACATTAAAATAGATTAAAATATAATATTAAAATTAAAATTTGATATTATATACACACACACACAATAAATATCTTAGTTTTTCTTTAAATTTATAACATTTATGGATACTTTAATTTGACTATATAATTTTAATATATACTTCCACCATCCTAAAAGAATTGCTAAATTTAACCATTTTATAAAGATTAAAAACATCAACAAAAGTCTTGTGTTTTTTCATTTTCACTATTTGATTGAAATAATAAAAAAAACCATTAGAATTTCCGTACAAGTTGTGTTATTAATAAGGGTGTAGGGAAATTAAGTGACAAATATTGAAACTTTGTAAATTTTTTGGGACATAAACAATGGATCAACTTAAATAAGTTTTATTAGAACGGATGGAGTATATAATTAAAGTACAATAAAATTTATTTATTTTTTGATAAATGAAAGCTTTATTAAAAGAGACCAAAAGGATTGGTCAAAAAATTACAAATCAAAAAGAATATTAGGATTGCTAATTACATTTGATGCTGAATAGGAAAAATGACGGTGTCTACACTTGTAGAAAAACATAGCAAGATGTAAGCACTTATAAAGAATGTCCTCCTTTGAAAAAATGCCATCAAAAATCCTCTGGTTCCTTTTCTTCCATAACTCCCAACATAAGATCATCCACAGAGAATTGCAAAAAATAGAATGGAATTCGCCTTTGAACAAACCCAACCACTGACTATAAAAATCAAAAATTTTAAGAGGGACCACAATAGACAGACCCAACCACCTGAATAAAGCATTCCACAAATGTTTGCTCTCTACACAATGCAACAACAAATGGTCTTGAGTCTCTAATAAACCATAGTAGGTACAAGAACCATGATCTTCATCAAGAATCCGTCTGGAAACCAGAAATGCTCAGGTTGGCAGCCTGTGATGAAGCAACGACCAAATGCAGAATTTAATCTTGGGAGTGCATATCGACGACCAGCAGCAACTAAAATCAGCAGTAGGCTCATCTGGGAGGAAATTCTGCACATAACCAGAGACAAAAGAACCTGTAAAAAACTGGTTGTGGCACCCCAACGTCCATGAAAGGATATCAGGTCTGTCCACTAAGGAAATAGGTTGCATAAGCTACTGTAAGGAAAACAACTATTCTCTCTCAGACAACCGAAGATTTCTGCACCAAGAAGGTCTTCATGTGAACTGCAGAAGCAGTTGAAAAGCTTGAGACACAGAAATAGCTTTATCAACGGCTTGTTCATATAGATAAGGAAATTGAGATCAAATGGTTGAATGACAAACCACTGATCCTCCCAAAATCTTATACTATTGCCTTTACCAATAGAAAAAGAAATGTTAGAGATAAAAAAAAAAATCCCATATAGCTGTATTTTTTGAAATAAGCCGAGACAATTCCTTTCCATATTAGAGATGTTGCACGGTTCAAAGATAATAATTTATTCCAACAATTGAAACCGGGTAAGTCTCTACAGAAATGAAACCAAAGAGAATTACCATCTGCCACATTCCTCATTCTCCAAACCCATTTGAACAAAAGACTTGCATTCTTTAATTGTAGGGAATGAACGTTCAAACCACTAAACTGAAAAGGGTAGCAGATGGTGTTCCAATCCACTTTACATAAAGCTCTATTGTAGCATTACCCTTCCAAAGAAAGGACCTCAATTAACTTTCTATTTTGTCTTAAACCTCAGTAGGAATCTGAAAGAGGGACATGCTATACACTGGAATACTACTGATGACAGACTTAATAAGTGTTAAATGGCCTGCATAAGACAAACTCGTTCCCTTCTAAAGGGCCAACCTGGCCGAAATCTTACTAACAAGAGGGTCCCAATCTCGATTGGTTAACCTCTTCTAGGTTAAAGGAACACCAAGATAGGATATGGGGAGAGATGAAAACTTACATTAAAAAAGAAATGCATAGTGCTCTGTGAAGTAATTGTTAACTCCAATACCAATAAGCGAACTTTTGGAGTAATTAATACGAAGACCAGAAATAATTTCAAAGCATCGCAGAAGCCTCACAAAGTTCAAAATCTCACTTTCATCAACAGGCAAAAAGCATAAAGTGTCATATGCAAACTAGAGCAAAGATAAATGCTGAGAGTTGTCTGTAGCCTGAAACCCTAAATCAACCCCAAAGAAATAGCTCTATCAATCATCCGTTTAAGACCTTCCATAGCTAAGATGAAAAGCAATGGGGAAATTGGTTCTCTTTGTTCCACACCTTTCTTCAAATAAATTGGCTTGGAGGGAGTGCAATTAATCAAGATTGAAGAAGAAGAATCAGCCCGATAATTATGCATCCATAGCAACCATTTATGAGAAAACCCCATGCACTCCATAGTCTTTGTCAAATAAGACCAAGACATTGAATCAAAAGCCTTGTGAAAGTCAACCTTTAGGAGTGTTAACACCTAATTTTTGATGTAAGAATATGGAAGCGGCTCAGAGGCCTAGTGATGATCGTTCATGTTCTAAATAGTATGAATTAAGTTAATAATTGCTTTTTAGAGATTGCATATCTACATTCATATCATTTTCTAAGTTTATAGAGCACGTTTTTCCCAAAAACTTCTATTTTAAGCATAAAAGATGCATTTTTCAGACAGTTTTCATCATAACTTTTTCTACAAGTGTTCAAATGACTTGAAATTTTACTGGTTGGTAGTTGAGGCCATTCCGCATGTTTTCTCAGTTTTAAATTTTTACAAAATTGGACGTTTGGAAGCCCAAAAGGGCCCAACGCCACTCTTACAAGTGGAGTTGGGCCCAATGCCACTCATAAGACTGGCATTGGTCTCAACACCACAAGGAGGACTAGCATTGGGTACTCAATGCCAGTTAGACAATTTCAGCTGCCGAAAGCCCATTTTCAGGTTGTTTCAGCCCGGAATGGCCCGTATGAGTCGTACACGCGTCCCAAAGCCTTGGAGGCTGAATTTTGACCAAAATGTCCTTTGCTTTGAGCTCAAGTCATTGAATTTCAATATGAAACTAATTGTGGTAACCCTAGCTTAAGTTTTAAGCTAAACCGGCTATAAATATACGTCTAAAACTAGGTTTTATGGGGGGGGGGGGGAGACAGCCAAAGCATACGAATTTAGGGTTTGATTTCTGATATCAACACTCTGATTTCATTCACAACTAAGAAACACAACCCTACACTTCACTTTTCACATTATAAATGTAAAAAACTCATAAAAGCTTGCATCTTTCTCGATACAAAGGTGTTTTTGAAGCTTCCAATCCATTGAAGCAATTTCTAGCAGCTCTTAATCATTAGAAAGCAATGCAAAAGTCACTCAAACCAGATCTGAGGGTTATCAAGCGCTTCCAGCCAGTTTCTTGAAAGATAAGTCACCTTATTTCTTTATATTTTCCTTCGTGTTTTCATTGTTTTCATGATTTGCATGCCATGATCTATTGTCTTTATTTGTTTTATTGCTATGATCTTTTGTTTTACATGTTTTGATAATGTTTTTGCATGTTCCTTTTGATTAAATGCCATGTTCATGCACAATAATTGTTAAAAATTGTTTCTTTTGCATGTTTACAAGTTTATATGTTTAGATCTGAAGTTTTTGATGTTATTTAAATGTTTTTCATGCATAAAAATCATTTCTTTCCATGTTTTATCACATAAAAATCATTTCTTTTGCATAAAGGTTATTTCTTCAGCATAAAAATCACTTCTTTTGAGTTTTAATGCACAAAGGTTACACCTTTTTTTATATTTTATTATGAAAAGTTATTTTCTTTGCATGTTTTGATATGTTTTTTTAAGATTTGAATTGTTTGAATCCATAAACATGTTTTAAATGCATAAAGATTGTTTCTTTTGTGTTTTAATTCATAAAGTTATCATCTTTTTATGTTTTCACGCATAAAAGCTTGATTCTTGACATGTAAAGTTGTAATCTTTGAATGTTTACTTGCAAAGTTTGCATCTTTTTTTGTTTTTATGTATGCCTTGATTAGATCTAGGTTGTTTTGCCTTGTTTCATGCATTTTTTAGGTGTTTTGATGTTTGTTCCACGAGTTTTTATCTCTGTTTGATCATTTTCGGGCTTGGTAAACCCTGAAAATTGCATTTTCCATTAAATCATGCATGCTGCATGTTATTTGGCCACCAACGCCACAAGTAAGAGTGGCTTTGGGCCTAAACGCTTGTGGGTAAGTGGCGTTAAGCCAAAATGTCAGTCTCCCGAGTGGCATTGGTTTCTGTCTCTGTTCCTTCTGTGCTATTTTACTGGGATTGCTTGTGTACAGTAGCTTTCACGTGGAATGCAGCAATAAGGTCAGCTTCTGAGCCTTCTTTGGGAATTATTTAGATGTATTATTGCATGTAACTGATTACTAATGCTAATTTGGTAATTATTCTAGGTCTAAAATGATAGAAACCCTAGGTTATGTTGTTGTGTTGGTTGATATGCGTTTATTATCATTTTTGCATGTAAATTAACCATAATTAATGGTTGGTAATTATTCAAAATTAACTCTTGTTTGTTATTAGAAACTCAACATTTCATGCTTGTATGTGGGTTATAAATTGTTATATGTTTTTATTGGTTTGATAGAAGGAATGAAGGTTGGTAAAATACTAAAAGAGTATTCGGTAAAGAATCACACTCTTTAATTGATAAGTCGGATCCATGAATCTCTAGGATTAATGCACCTTTGGTATTCTTTAGAGGAATCGGGGTGTACACCTTGTAAGACATTTTCGATGCCGGTTCGAGTGGCGACTACCACTTTAGCCCTGCAGTTGCTAGTCATGGCTCAGACTCTGAGGCAAAACCTCCTTGTCTGCAAGGAGTAAGGTCAATTTTTTTAAAGTGGTGGACTTTAAAAATAATCTCAAAAGCTAAGAAAGAACTCTCATGTAAACTCCTCTGCTTCACAAATGCAAACTGAGTGTTGGATATTAGACTAGGCAGAATACTTCTCAATCTAAACAAAAGAAGTTTAGACAGAATTTTGTATAAGTCGTGTATCAAAGAGATTGGTCTGTAATCTTTAATTGAAGTAGAGCTTGCAATCTTGGGCACCAACACAGTAAAAGAGGACTTTAATGGTGGAAGAAGATAACCTGAAGAATACAAATCATACAGAACTTTCATAATTTCCCCTTTCATAAATGGCCAGGCTCTCCGGTCGAAGAAGAAGTTAAGACCCTTTGTACCTGGAGCATTATTTTCACCACAAGAAGACAGAGCAGACAAAACTTCTTCTTCCAAAAAAGGAGTAATAAGAAAATCATTATCTGCATTAGAAATCACAGAAAAATCTAAAAAAGTTAGATCATAAGGTACTTCCTTTCCTGCCTTGAAAAGCTCCTTGTAAAAAGTGTATATGGCATCTCTGATAAGAACAAGATCAATGTGGGTGCCTAACTCGTCCTCCACTTTTGTGATCCTATAATTTCTAAAGTGACTAGATGCAACTCTGTGAAAAAATGTATTATTTTTATCACCCAACAGATTCCAACGAATTCTAGATTGTTGATGCTTGAGAGATTCCTTTTGCTTTATTC
>CANYLF013066836.1:0-10778 GCA_948193215.1 Bocquillonia castaneifolia
AGATAAATTTGGGACTTGTATAATAAATTAAAATTGGTCTTTTTGGTTGAGTAATAATGGATGTAAAACTTATTTGTATTTTATATTCGTAGTTCATCAGTTCTAATAATACAACCACACATTAGTTTTCAATTTTATTTAAAAGTTTTAATTAATCATATATCATTTTATTATATATCTATATTTTATCATTTTTATTGTTTAATACATAATCTATAATATAATTAGATTATTTAATCAATTTTTAATCACCCAAATTAGAATAAATTATCAAAGTAGCTAACTCATTTATATATCACTATACAGTAAAACCTTGATTAATTAATATCCGATAGATTAATAACCTCGATTAAATAATAATATTTCCCGGTCTCAATTTAGATAAATATACTAAAGTACTATTCGATAAATTAATGATCTCTAAAAAATAATATTTTTCTTTGGTCCCAATGGTATTATTTTATCGAGGTTTTACTGTATTATGTAGAACAAATCAATTATTTGATAATGAAAAATTTAACACCCATGAAAAATTTAACACCCTATGAAAAATTGGTTGGTAATAAGCTTGACTACAAGTTCATGCACGTTTTTGGGTGCCTATGCTACCCTTGGCTACGTCCTTACTCTTCTCATAAGCTTGATAAACGTTCTACTAAATGTGTTTTTCTCGGTTATAGTACTTTACATAAATGATACATCTGTTTTGATTTGCTAAATTCCAAAGTTCTGATCTCACGTGATGTATTATTTTTTGAATATAAGTTCCCTTTTGCTGAAACACCGGCTTCCAATAGTCAGACTTCTACTCTAGCAACAATTCTATTGCCTTCTACAATACCAGTAACACCTACACCTAATCCACAACCTGCCTTACCCGAAACACCTCCTCATAATCCACCCCAATCACCACAAAAGTCCTATTTCTCATCCACCCTTATTATACAATACTCGGCATACCTCATCACCTAGGTTACCTCTTGTAGTTGACCTTACTTCTTATCCAAATACAACTTTCTGATCTCACCATATGATCACAAGATCTCAAATAAATTCTTTAAACTTTCTTGCCCAATCTTCTCCAACCGAACCCACTTCTTTTACAGAAGCTTCAAAATCTTCATGTTAGAGATGAGCAATGCAATGAGATTATCAAGCTATGCTTGATAACCATACATGGAATCTTGTTCCTTCATATGTTCATCATAATATTGTTAGGTGTAAGTGGGTTTATCGCGTCAAATTATTAAAAGATGAAAGCATTGACCGCTATAAGGCGAGACTTATAGCAAAAGGGTTCCATCAACCTCCGGGAGTGGGTTATTTTGATACTTTTAGTCCTGTTGTCAAGCCGGCAATAATTCGTGTTCTTCTCTCTCTTGTAGTGACCCATGGCTGGAATGTTAAACAGCTTGACGTCTCAAATGCATTCTTGCATGGGACTCTTGATGAAACCGTGTATATGTAGCAGCCCCCTAGGTTTAAGAGCTCCGAATATCCAGACTATGTTTGTCAGTTGAACAAATCCATTTACGGTCTCAAGTAAGCACAGCGACAATGGTATAAATGCCTCACCAAAGCTCTTCTAACTTATGGTTTTTCTCCAAGCAAAACTGATTCCTCCTTATTCTATTATGTTCATAATGGCAAGGCCATATACCGCCTTATTTATGTCGACGATCTTCTTCTTTTGGGCAATAACAATTCGGCCATTGCCTTCAATACCTGAACCCTTCAATCTTCTTTTCAGTTGAAGGATTTAGGCGATGTTAATTACTTCTTGGGGGTTGAAGTGACTTGGACAGCAGCTGGCATGCATCTTTGTGAAGCCAAATATATTCAGGAAATTCTTCATAAAGCTAATATGAGTCGGCAAACTCCATCTCTTCTCCTTCTTGTCCTAAGCAAAAGCTAGTCTCTCAAGGTACATCCTTTTCAGATCCTACATTGTACCGTTCAATTGTTGGGGCTCTCCAATACTTATGCATTACAAGACTGGACATCACCTATGCCATTAATAAAGTCTTTCAATATATGCACTCTCCCACTAATGATCATTGGAGTGCTGTCAAGCACATCCTACGGTATTTAAAAGGAACTTCCAGTCATGGTTTATTTCTCCGTCCTTCCTCTTCTACAATGATTTCAGCATAAAGTGATTCGGATTGGGGAGGTGATATGGATGATAGGCGAACTACAACCGGATATGCAATCTTTTTGGGCTCTAATCTTATTACACGGGGATCTAAAAAGCAACGAATTGTGTCCAAATCTTCCACCAAGGTGGAATATAGAGCATTAGTACACACAGTACTTGAATTACAATTGTTATGCTCTCTTTTGTATGAACTCAAAATTTATTTTTCTACTCCTCATCTATGGTGTGACAATCTTAGTGCTACATATTTAACACAATGCCTTATTTTCCACTCTCGTTCCAAGCATCTTGAGGTTGACTTCCATATTGTGCGGGAAAAAGTTGCGAATAAGTCATTGCAAGTTCATTACATATCTACAAAAGGCTCAATTGGCGGATTGTTTAACCAAAGCTATTGGTCGACAACAGTTCATTGATTCAAGATCCAAGTTGACGATTTTTGACAAGCCCCCTCAACTTGAGGAAGGGTGATAAGGGTAACTTACAAAGTTTCCTATTGTATATAGGTTTCTTGTGCATTACTCTTGTGTATTACATAACCTCTACGTATATTATAATACCCTTAGGGTTTACGCTGTTGTACTATATATAAAGGCCTTTGGTATCAATAAAATACAAGTTGATTTGCTACCTCACATATACTATTATCAGTAATATCCTTAAAGTCAAGTTTTTCACTTGGTTTTCTCTCCACAATAGGCTGCCCACTAGGTCCTTCCTTGATGCTTGCAACATTTTATCTTTTGATACTGCTAGATATATGTTCTGTGGTGCTTTAGAATCCCAGGACCACCTCTTAATTTTCTGCCCTTTTGCTTCTAAAATTTGGTCTGAAACCTTTGCTTGGAGTGGACTGAAGTTCATTATGCCCTCATCATCTCCAGAATTTTTTCTTCAGTGGTGCTCTCTTGTTAAAGGGAAGGTTTAAAAGGTGTTCTGGAAATCTTTATGGATGTTGTTGGCATGGGAAATCTGGAAGCACAGAAATTGAATTATTTTTTAGAACAAAGAGGATCACAAGGACTTCCTTTATAGAGCTATTTATTTTGCTATGTTTCTTGTAAAGCAAAAGTTTTCTTTTAGCTTTTCAGTGGATGATGTGATCCATTGTCCTGCAAACTTTTTGTATTCTTAATTCTTTGAGGCCATTTCTTATGGTCCCTGTTTAATAAATCTATTTCTCATTAAAAAAAAAAAAAGAAAGTTTGATCTAGATATTTCAATTGAATATTGGTTAATGATTTACTATAGAATGATGTTGGGGATCTCAACCATTGGAAAAGATGCTAATAATTCATCGAAGGCATTGCACGACGATAATGGAGTCATGTGCGTAAAGCCGCATATTTGTCATTATTAATTTAGATAATGAATATTCTATTGATGTATTGGATTATAAATCTGTTTCATTTTGAAGATGCCATATGACTGATAATGAATGAAACGATTTGAAGTTGTTGCTAAAAAAACAATAAATAATTAAATTATCTCAACGCGCTTGAGTGATTAGAATGATTGTAATCAATTTGGGAGTGGGGGTAGAATTTGCCTGGAAATTAAAATTGCAAGCAGACACATGGAGAGTGTTGGGTGACGGGCTATTTTGGTAGTCGTTTAGCGGAAGTAACCTGGTCAATGGGAAAGTGATTGAGATATGACTATTGGAAATTCTTCTACACTCCTATCAATTCAATCATACAAATATATTTCTCCTTTTCAAATATGGACGCATTAGCCATTAGTAATATCGCAAATTTTACGCCAGGACTAATTCTTTTCTGGATCACCAAATTTTACGTTTTCTGAGTTATTTTGGGAGCAATTTAGGTTTTTTTTATTTTTTTATTATGACAATGATAGTATAGAGGGTACAGAATTTAAATGAGACTCGAGTGAAGAGATTTTTTTTTTTTAATGAACCAAAGCTTTATTAAGCACTCAGAAATTACATAAGGTGGATCAACCCACCATTCAACACAACCTGATAAGTAATAAGATGTTCTAGCCAACCTATGAGCATTAAGAGGAACGGCCTTTTCTATTTATATAAATTCTTAAATTACAATATAGAAAATTATAAAATATGTTCTAACCAACCTATGAGCATTAAGAGGAACGTCCTTTTCTATTTATATAAATTTTTAATTTACAATATAAAAAATTATAAAATAAAATCTCAATAGTGGCCTAAACTATGAGCAAGGCCTGCTTAAAGATATTTGAGGCTCTAAGCAAAATTTGAAGTATGATATTCTATTAGCATATAAATAGATGGTAAGAAAATAATTTAAAATTTACTTTTCTAATGTTTTAAGATATAAAATTACTAATTAAATTTTTGTGTCCAAGTTTAAGAACGTCAAGTTTTTAATTGATAGTAGAAGATTTAATGGTTAACAGATTTGATTGGCTAATTAATAGACCGATAATATTTAAAATTTTACAATAATTAAAACTTTATTAGAATTAGATTTTTTTTATTTGCAATTAGCAATCTATCACGGTGTAATAAAATATGATCTAGAACATGCTAACCTTTTTCACCTTAAATTGAAGACCCTACACACATATATATATGGAGCCCTTATTTTTTTCGGGTCCTAGACATACGCCTTAGTCCTATATCTTAAGCCACCACGGAGGGAATTGATGTTATTTGAATTTGATAATACACTTTCCTTGTGCATTATTTGACCGCTGTTTAGTGGCCTAAACTACAGGGTACTCATACTATTTGAATTTTATATTTTATCTTTCCTTATACACTATGTGACTCTTGTTCAATTATTTGAGTTGCTCGACTTAAGTTGACCTTCTTTTTCTTCGTGACTTGAGTTTGATGTTGATGGTTTTAATTTTCCAGTATTTTCTTCTTGTTTCATAATAGAGGGTTTTTAGATGAGAGATTCAAAGAATTCATTGATTTCATCAAAATCTATAGTTTGATTAACAACATGGAATAAAATTGGCTCATTGTATGAATTGACACTTGAAATTATACTTAAAAATTCTTCAACCATCTAAAATTTTTGAAAAACTTTTCAAACACCTCAACTTATATATTTGAATACTTTTGAGTACTCATATGCTGATGTTGTAAATATGTAAGATGTTTTTTTTGTCAAATATTCAATTTAGCCCTTATCAAATAGTATATTTGGTCCTTGATAAATATTTTTTAGTTCCTGACCTTTTTTCAAAATAATTAAATAATAAAAAAGTATTATTTTTAAAAATTCAGGGACTAAAAATATATTTTTCAAGGATCAAATATTTTATTTGATAATGAATAAATTGGATATTTTCAAATACATATTGTTCAAATGTTTAAAAGTGTTAAAATATACAAGTTTTTAGGTGTTTGAATTGTTACTCGAAAACTTTAAGTGGTAGAGAGGTTTTTTTTTAGTACAACTTTAGGTGTTAATTTATATATTAGGCCAATAAAATTTATGAATTTTACATAATCTTTCATTCATCAAAGTCATTCAAAAAGAGAGATTTTAAAAATTCACGTGTGGTGGATTTTAAGAAAATTTTAATTACTGTGTTAATTTTTTCTATTCTGTAAATATTTTTGAACTCGATGGGTTTGATCAATATGCCAAATAAAATAATATTAATAAATTTATACAATTTACAACAGTATAAAATCTAAATTTCTAAAATCCATTAATTTTAATAAAATTTCTATGGATTTAAATATCCTCAATCGGAATATTGCCTATGAGTTTTATAATTGGAAATATTAGAGGCATGACATGAGAATTGTGAAAGAAAGTTTAGAGGCCTAATGACAAAATAAATCCAAACCTTTCAACGAAATTATAAATTTAACCAAACCTTTTAATTTTTAAAATTATAACTAGATTGAAAAGGTCCGTTGCAATTTTAACCAAATATTTATTTTGACCAATTAAATCCAAACCTTTTGATTGAAAAGCAATTTTAACAAAAATTTGAAATCTTTAGTGTGATTTTAAATTGCATTTAAAGTTTATACAATTCTTAAATTGTTATGCATCTAAATAGATATATATAAAATTCCATCACATTCATTAAAATTTAAAAAATCATAATTTTATTTAAAAATTTTGGTTAAAATTGCATTTCAATCAAAAGGTTTGGATTTAATTGGTCATTAGTAAATGTTTGGTTAAAATTGCAACTAACCTTTGAATTTTGGTTAAAATTGCAATGAACCTTTGAAATTCGGTTATAATTGCAAAAATTAAAAGATTTGATTAAATTTACAATTTCATTCAAAGGTTTGGATTTATTTGACAATTAGGCCAAGTTTAAATGATATTAAAGAGAAGTATCTCTCCATTTCACCCTATTTGGAAAATTTTGCTATTTTTTGATGTTTTATTCTATTTGATAATTTTTTTTATTCTAGGCACTTTTTAAACGAATACTTTTTTTTTCACCCTTAATATTTTTTCTATTTAAAAGGTCAATTTTTAGAGATATATAGAGAATTTAATACTTAATAGAAGTATATAAAATTCAATACTTATTATATTTATTACACTATTTTTAAACCGCGTGAAATTCATTTGCTAATAAAGTGGAACGGGAAGTATTTTTTTTATGAGTAGTGATTAGGTAATCAAATTGATTCAAATTAAATGAGATTATAATTGGAATTTACTTTAAACATAACTTTTTAAGCTCTATACATTTAATGATCACTATTTAAAAATCATTTTAGAAATTAAAGATTATTATTTCACCCTTCTTGATTTAAATCAATTTGATCCCATAAAATTATATATATATATATATATATATATATATATATATATATATATATTAGAATAAAAATTTAAGAAATTAATTTAAAGGGGAACATTAAATTGCAGATAAAACACCTAAAACTTTATACGTGTGTTATTCATATAAAAAGTTTTAAGGTGCAATAGCCCCTTATCTTATATATAATATCCCTAACTCCATTCCGCTTATATAATGGATTAGGAAAAAAAAAAGAAGGAAAGTTATATATAGTAAAAAGATTAGTTAATAAACTTTATTTTGATAAAAATGGTTTATATGTCCAAAAAAATAGTAAAACATATAAATATATCAGGAATTAAATTTATTCTATTTAGTTCGTAAATTATGTGAGTTACTTCAAATTTATCCATCCCTTAGTTTTGTATGCTTTACTATGATTTTTTTTCTTGTTATATTTTTATTCAAAACCACATCGTTTTATTCAAAATATCATTATAGAGATGTAATTTTTAGTCTGAGAAGTCAATAAATCTGAAATAGCATGTATAATTTGGAAATTTTACTATTCATTTGGGCATATAAATCGACTTTTACTTTTATTTTTTAAAAAATTTTATAACTAATTTATAAGAAAATAAAATAAAATAACAAGATTCAATATGCTGTATAATGAAAATTTAAATAACACATATAGTTTGTTCTGTTTTTAATTGGAACTAGCTAGTTTTTTCTTCACGTGCGTTGCCTGTAGTACTCAATATTAACATAATTATGTTTCAAATCATTTTTTTTTATATTTTAAGCTAAACCATATTACTTGATTAGCAATGAATATTACTTGATTACTAATGAATTTATGGTACAAAAATAAAAATGTGTATACATTTTTTATTTTGAATCTTCAATCTTCAATTTATGCTTTTTAATTTCAGGTTTTCAATCTTCAAGCCATACCTCAATAGCTTGAATGATGAAGAATTTTGCAAAATTAGTTTCGTCATTTTTTTAAAGAGAGAAGAACAATCATTTTTCAGTCATGATTTTGATATATTTATACATCTCAAGATCCAATTACAACTGCTCACAAGGCCTAGAAAGATTAGAACTTATTTCAATTAATTACAAGTAGTTAAACATTTTAAAATTTAGATTTCAACCAAGTCTGCACATCACATAACTTCTAATTTGTCACTAACTTTTCAGCTATTTATAGTCTTTAAATGGCCACGGCTTCTTTATGAAAGTTGTAGATTTGATTTGCCATTGAATTAGGCTTTGAAATCATTCAATTCCGAGTCTTCTACCTCAAGTTATAGCCTGTGGAATGTGCTGAATTTTCAAGCTGCGAATTTCACATTAAGAATATGATTCTTATAAAAACTCAATACAAATATGAATTTAATTTAAGTGAACTAATTAATTACTAATTTTACTCTCAAAATAACCTAATTAACCTAAATTGATTACTAAATAAACTTTAAATAATTAGTCTATAGCTATAAAAAATAAATACCCAAACTAAGCAAAAACAAAGAATTCACGTTAGAAAAACAAAACTATTGCTTTATAACTTACTTTTCACGTATTTACAGTCTTCAAATGGTCATGACTTCTTCATAAAAGTTGTAGAGTTTTATTTTATCTTAAATTTAGGCTTTTAAATCACTCAATTCCGAGTATTCTAATTTAAGTTATGGCCCGTCGAATGTGTTGCACTTTCAAGCTACGAATTTCACATTAAAATCTGAATTTCCTACAAAAATTCAATATAAATAAGAATTTAATTTAAATAAACTAACTAATCACTAATTCTACTCTAATTATAATCTAAATTTATTACTAAATAGACTTTAAATAGTTGATGACTGTAGAAAATAAAACACTCAAACTAATAAAAAAATAAATAAATTATATATATACCTTTTAAACTTTATGTCTTAAATCTTCAATTCATACTTCAATAGCTTGAATGATAAAAAGATTTATTAAATTAGTTTCATTATTTTGATCTACTTATCTCTATCACGATCTAACTACAGTTTCCCATAAGTACTAGAAGGATTAGAAGCTGTGTTAATTAATTCCAAATAGTTAATTATTTTAAAATTCTGATTTCATCCAAGACCACACCTAGTTTCTGATTTGTAACTCACTTTTCAGGTTTTTACATTTTTCAATTAGCCATGACTTCTTCATGAAAGTTGTAGATATCGCTTTTATCTTGAATTTAGGCATTTGAATCACTCAATTCTGAGTCTTTTAGCTCAAGTTATGGCCCGTCGAATGTGATGCTCTTTCAAGTTATGAATTTCACATTAAAAATATGAATTTCCTATGAAAATTCAATATAAACACGAATATGATTTAAACAAACTAATTAATTACTAATTTTACTCAAACTAATAAAAAAAATTCATGATTAAAAAAATAAAATTGTATACCTTTTTAAGTTTAGGTCTTCAATTTTCAATCGATACTTTAATAGCTTGATTGATCGATGAAGAAATTTATGAAATTAGATTCATTTTTTCATGATAGAAAGAGAAAACTGAATTAATCTTGAATTAATCATTGACACCCTTGAGTTTCTTCTC
This sequence comes from Bocquillonia castaneifolia, assembly GCA_948193215.1. Lineage (NCBI taxonomy): Eukaryota > Viridiplantae > Streptophyta > Magnoliopsida > Malpighiales > Euphorbiaceae > Bocquillonia > Bocquillonia castaneifolia. Next base: position 9,493 of record CANYLF013066836.1, read on the forward strand.
AATCATGTGATTCTTTCAAGCTTTCTTGTTTATTTTTAGAGAGAAGATAAATTTTATTAAATATAAACTCGAATTTAATTTAAATAAACTAATTAATTACTAATTCTACTATAATAATAATCTAAATTCATTACTAAATAGACTTTAAATAATTAGTTGATGGCTATAGAAAAAAGAAAATCCAAACTAATCAAAAATAAAAAAAATTCAAGGTTAAAAAAATAAAAAAAAAATTATATACCTTTTAAAATTTAGGTCTTCAATCTTCAATCGACGCTTTAATAACTTGAATGATGGAGAAATTTCTGAAATTAAATTCACTATTTTTCATGAAGGAAAGAGAAAACCTAATTAATTTTGAATTAATCGTTAAAACCCTTAAGTTTTGAAATCCCTATGGCAACCAAGAGGGGGGGAGGGGGGGGGGGTGAATTGGTTGTTTATCAAATAAAAAGTTAAATGCTCAATTAAAACTTTTAATGAAATAGCGGAAGCAATTCAATTACTTAAACACAAGACAATCAAAGCAATTGAATAATAAATCAAGATTAATTAAGCAAATAAATAAATCAAGCAAATAAAGCAATTAATCCCAATCAAATTTTGCTAGAAACTAGACATCCATACCTTTTCAACGGTATATGGAACATTTTCTGGAGATTTGTAGATTTTATGCAATAATTCAAATAATGGACGCCTAATACACGTGACTTGCAACTGGAGCGGTCTGTATTCAAACATGGATATCTCTTTGTAAAAAATTCAAAATGCTTCACCATTTTTTCCATTGAAAATTAGACTTCTAGGGCTTTAACTTCAAAAAAAAATTCACATTAAAATGATTTTTCTACACTTTTTGGCATAATTTCAAAGACAACACATGTGTTCAGTCCCTTGTCTAGCAGCATGACCATAAATCACTCAAAAATTCATATCTTTAATTTTCCAACTCCAAAAATTCAAATAAAACTTTTTCTGAATACTAGACTTATTGGGCTTTCCATGATATAAAATTTGTTGTATATTTATTGCCCAATTAGTGCAAAAAATTCATTTAATTCAGCCCATCCGAAATTAACTCTGCACATTTAGTTTTCCTTAAATCCTAAACTTCCAATATACCATGTCCATTGTGCATAAATTGTAGGATTAATTAGCCCATGACATATTTTATCTTTTTACTCCAAACTCTCACCAATTAACCCAAGTGTTTTATTGAGGTTTACACTTGAACCTATCCTCCTAATCTAAACACCATTATCCCAAGTGTTTTAATAAGGTTTACA
>CANYLF013067134.1:0-16481 GCA_948193215.1 Bocquillonia castaneifolia
ACTATTTTTTATGGTGTAATTTCCTCTATACTCTTTATTATTTAGGATTTTTTTTCTGATAATTTTTTTATTATAAATTACAAAATATAGTCAACATGCATTGAAAATTTTTGACATAATTATAACTTAATTTTTTGAAAATATTTTACTATTAAACTAGACATTTATTTTTTTAATCTAATTTTTGAAAACCTAATAACGAAATCGAAAATGTTTAACCTAATTTATAATTCAAATAACATATAAACTAATTTTTTAAAATATAAAAATCATTAAAAAAATTTTTATTACCTTTATTATTTCCAGATTCTCTTTAATGATCAGTTTCTTTTGCTTTTTGCTTGATTTTTCTTCCTTTTTTTTTTTGATTTTTGTTGGATTTTTTCTCTTCTTCGTCAGATCTGTCTCTTTTTCTCCATCTCCTTGACTGATATTAGATTTTCCGGTTTTCTTCTTGTCTTTTCTTGCTTTTGTTTGTATTGCATGTTCATCTTCTTCTTGTTGTTGTTCTTCTTCTTCTTGTTCCTTGTCTTCATTGTCACTCTCTATTTCATCAGAAACTAGTTCTTCTTTTGTTCGTTTTATCTTAATCTTGAATCTCCTTTACTTTTTAGGTGTGCTTGATCTCATTTCCACCATTGTTAATATTTTTTTTCTGTTTTATTTTCAGATTTGCAGTCGAGAAAAGGAACGAACAGTGGTTGTGGTCTTCTTTTGAAGCTTTTTTGTGGCTTTAATGGCGGTTTTTAATTTTTGAAAGAGAATGGCCGTTTTTTTTAGTTTTTTTAAAAAAAAAAATAAATGATTAGCTTCAGGGTTTGTAGCCTTACTTTCTTTTGTTAAGAATACACTACCTCCTTTTTTTTGTGTTTATGTCCTCTGTTTCAATTTGTAAGTATAAATATAACAACTTATTGGACAAAAAAGAAAGCGTTTTTTTTATGGACAATCTTGCAAATAAAATGGGCTAAGCCCAACATTCCTGTATTAACCCTATCTATAATTTATTGGGCTTAATTTCCAGATGGTATTACTTCCTGGTCATGTGCAAGCAACCAAATTTTTTTTGGGCTTGGTTTTTAATTTAATTAAGCTTGTCTTTTTGTCCATATTTTTTTTTTTTACCTTTTACTAGTTTGTGCCTTCGATATAACTAGCATGTTCATACAACTGTTTTTGGCTTGAGATCTTAATGATTGCAATTTACAAAAAGTCCAAAATTTATTTAATTATTGGCAAGATCTTCTCAGTTATAAGACATGTTTATGACGATGTTAATCTTATTAATTTTATTGTTATTAGAAGAAGAAAAATGAGATGAATTTTTTTTTTGGACTTATAGCTATTGATATTAACGGTTCTGTTAAGGTCTGTTAGGGTTAGGGTCTATTTGCACTATTTTAAGAAGTTAAAAGATTTAATTGAGACACTTTGAAGTTCAGGGATTGAAATGACAATTATCATATAGTTTAGGGGCTTATCTGTAACTTTTGTCGAAAATAAAATTAAATGTGTGCTTGTGTGGAATTGTTTGGGTGAAGAAAACGTGTTTTACCAACATGACCAATAAGAAAAGGACGGACTTCCCCGGTCGGAAATAAAAAATAATTTCTAAAAGTGGGATTCATGTTATCAGAGAAAAAATTGTTCTCCCCTAGGCTGGACCAGATGGTTGGGTGAAGAGAGTAGACGGACTGGATAAATGAAAATTTAAATTGGATGGGCGTACCTTTGACACTTGAGCTTATTTATTTAATGGACTCTATTATTATATAATTGTAATTTAACTAATTTGAGGTGTACTATCCATATCAAAAAAAATTGAGGTGTATTATTATAAGAGTACATAATTTTGCTTTTTCTTCTATATATTATTAATAAATTATATAATCAAATAATGTTACTTAAAAATAAATGTCTCTCATAAATTATAAATAAATCTACCAATCCAGGAAGAAATATTAGTCGGCATCTTAGATATAATTAACTTGATTAAGAATTTATTATTCTTTTTTATAGATGGAAGACAAACAAAATCATTAAACTATTTAATAATTATTTTTTTTCATTTTAAAGTGGAATTTTTTTGGGTAAAATATGATTGCCCCCCTGAAGTTTAACCTATTATACTGATTTATTCCTGAGTTTTATATATTATAGTTTTACCCCTCTCAGGTTTACTCCGTTTAACTATTAACCCCCTCCGTTAAGTTTGACCGTTAAGAAAGAAAATAATATACACTTACCCTCTAACCTATATTTATACTTTACAATTACCCCCCTGACATATATTTATAATTTACTATTTTACCCCTCTGATTTTATAATTTTTATTTTTAACCAATTTTAACTTTTATTAATTTTTACATGATTTTACACTATATTTATAAAAAAAGCAAAATAAATAATACTCAAATTAATTAATAATTTAATAAAAAATTTTGAACTCTAAAATTTTATTAATAATAAATGTAAAAGAAACTATTTTGAATAAGGATAATGATAATGATAATTAAAATGATTGTAAATCAAATAATTTTATGAAAATCATATAAAAAAATAAATAAAATTTTATTTACTATTTTATTTCATACGACAACAAAAAAACATGTATATATTTGAAAATCATAACTTTTTTACTATTTTATTTTAGTAAGATAAAAGCATGTATGTTAAATAAATATAATTTTCTTATAAATAAGTCATATTAAAATATAATTTTTTATATAAACTCAAGTATTAAATATATATTCGTTTTGTTTATTTTTATAGATAACCCAATTAAAAATTTATGAGGATACTTTAAAAACTGTGAATTTTTTTATATTAGGGAGGAAATTCAAACATAAGACTTCCAAATTGTGTAACATCCTCATCCATAATTGCATGCATTAGTAATTAATTAGTGTCATTAATGTGGTTAATTTATGTTAATTGTGCATCATTAATCATATTTATGTGTAGGAGTGGTATATATGTTGAAAAGATTAGTTTTGAGGTGGTTTTTGTAGTAGATATATTGTTTGGGGAGTAAATGGCATTTTCTTTAATTTTTGGCCTTAAAAGTCAAAGAAGCCTTTAACTTCACCAATTAAAACATTTTTAAACATATTAATAATAAGAAAATAAAATTTTAAAGGGATAAGAAGGGGTTAGGTTAGTGGATTTTGTAGATAAAGTAAAGAGAGAGGGGAGAGTTCTTAAGAATAAGAAGAAGAAGAGGAAAAGGGAAAGTTAGGGAGAATTTGTATTAATTGGTAAGTTTTCTTTTAATTAATTGATGTTATTTACTTTTAATTGGTTTAATTATTAAGTTTATGGTTAGGTTTTGGTTAGGGGGGTATGTTTAATGTTAATTATGATTATTTTTATGGTTATAAGGGTTTTTCTAGAGGGTTATGGTTTCTTTAATGGAGTTTATTAAGTAGAGATGCATATTTATGATTGTGAATGGAATGTTTATGTGTTGTATGTCTATGGTTGTGTTGTTAGGAGGTGAGAACTTGAATAGAGAGGTTGGAAGCTCCTCACAAGCCTTAGACACGGGGAAAGGAATCTAATTTTATAAGTAAATAGCTATTAATACTAATTGATTGATTTACTTGTGTGTTTTGGTTGGTTTGCTTAATTTCTATATTGAGATTTACTTATTTAATAAGTGGATTTGTTGTTATGATTGAGTATTGTGAAAGATAGTGAAAATCATTGAGAATGAATATGATTGTGATGGAATTGTTGAAATGAGAATTGAAATTGAATGAAATGTGGTTGTTGGATTAATGGTTGTGATGGAATGATTGTTAGATTGATTAATAGATTGATTGTTATTGTTTGGCTTGATAATGAGTTCAATTGTCTAAGTGTGTGGTTAGGATTTGGTAACCCAAATGATAAGATTGAGAATGTGAATTGTGATTAAACCCCTAGAAAAGAGAAAAGGGTAAATGAAATGAATGATGTTTAACCCCTAGAAAAGTGAAGAGGGGAAATTGATTGATTTGAGAATGGTGCACCAATGAGAAAGATTTGAGAATGAGAAAAGATGTGAATTGAATGCTTGATAAGGTTACCATTCCTTTAATCATTCATTTAGGTAATTTATCTAATTATCAAGGTTGTTTGTTGTTGGTGAACTGTAAGTTATGATTATGATTTGTGTTATTGATTTGATGGTTGGCTTTGTTTGAATTGATAAGATAATATAAACCTTTAATGTTATATTGGTTGGAACTAGAATATTGTGATTGTAATTGGAATTGCTTGTGTGATAAGTTAGTATTAGCAGTTATTTATTTACTGAGTCGCCAGCTCACCCCTTGGCATTATTTTTTTTCAGGCTGTTGATAGCTTTGTGGATAGCTTGTTGATATTAGGAGGCACGTGCATTGCAGTAGAGTTCCAGGTTAGCCAGTAGATCATGATCACATTTTACACATTTGGTTTTTGCATAATATATGTATACAAGTGGTTTTGGGAGTGATGACTCCATTTGTATATTGCGAATGATTTTTGTGGAATTATATAAACTTATATATTTTTCTTAGATTCTAGTTGTAAACGTAATGTTCTTATTTTGTCTTAATATATCAGGAAGCCTGTTATATATTTAAGTTGAATCCGAACCTGTTAGAGACTGTTTTTTTACTGGAAAAAGTGGAAAATTCTGCCTTAAAACTGTGATTTTTGAGAAATTATTTCGTTTTGGGGTTTTTAACTTAACAACGATTGTTACTGTTTTAACAACGAGTTCGTTGTTGATTCCCACGAGCTCGTGTATCTTACTGGAACTTTTGACCATTTTCGTGAATTTCACAATGATCAAAGCATTTTTAACAACGATTGTTGTACATTTGACAACGATCGTTGCTCATTTTAACAACGATCGTTGTTACCCAATTTAAAAAAAAATATTTTGGTAGGGAGTTTTATTTGAATTTTAATTTAAGATTAATTACTATTATTGTGTATTTTAATCCTTATTATATTGTATTGGTTTCAGGTCGTTTCAAATTGATTACAAAAATCTCTATCATTAGGTCAAGTCTTGGGATACATGTGAATTTATTTGTTTAATAGTTTATTTACCATGTAAATTTAGATTTGTAAAAATTTATTAGAACTATATTATCATAAAATTTTATTTATTTTTTAAACGATTTTCATAAAATTATTTGATTTGCAATCATTTTAATTATCAAAATAGTTTCTTTTATTTTTATTATGAATAAAATTGTAGAGTTTAAATTTTTTTATTAAATTATTATTTAATTTAAGTATTATTTATTTTACTTCTTTTATATAAATATAGTGTAAAATCATGTAAAAATTAATAAAAGTTAAAATTGGGTAAAAATAAAAATTATAAAATTGGAGGGGTAAAACAGTAAATTATAAATATATGTTAGGGGGTAAGTTTATATTATTTTCCTTCTTAACGGTCAAACCTAACGGTAGGAGTTAATAGTTAAACGGAGTAAACCTGAGGGGGTAAAAATGTAATATATAAAACTTAGGGGCAAATCAGTATAATAGGTTAAACCTCAAGGGGTAATCGTAGTTCACCTTTTTTTTATTCGTTCCAGAAGTGGAGGTTTAGTAATGTACAAAGTGGTAGCTAGGGTAGTTCATCAAGTTAGTTTTTTTAAAACGGAATTGGTTGGAACCAATGGCTACTGGTTCATGATTCAAACAGATAGACTAATTCAAGTAATCCTATTGATAGAAATAAAAGAAAGAGTTAGTTTTTTTTTTCTCAAATTTTTATGAATTTTTAATGATGTATCAATTTTTTGAACTACTCGATTTTTCAAAATCCAATTTAATCGGTTAAAACCAATCAAATTTTATGTTCTACTATTTCTTTTTAATTTTTTTAACTCTTTTTATTCCGAATCAGTTATTGGTCTTTCCCTAAAAAATAATCAGTTATTACTCCTACTGATTGGTACACTCCAATTTTTAAAACAACAATAAAATTAAAAGAAATTTCTAAAAAAAAAAACTAGTCCCGGTTCGAGCTCCAATCCAATTTTAAAAATGTTGATCCATATTTAAATGAAAGATTTAAGAGCAAGTCCAACACACTTGTGTTGCTCTCTATTTCCTTTGTTGTTAAATAATTTTTTTAAAAATTATGTTTTAAAAACTGCATTGATCAGCTATTTTAAAGAAAAATTAGACGTAGGTTATCAACTTCATTGAGTAACAATTTATTTCTTTAAAAAATCACACTTTTCAAGCTGGATATATAATATATTTATTTGAATAAGGAGTGAAAAGTAGAATATGCATAATTTTTGAGACAAATATTATATTGTTTATAATAATTTAAGGAGTGAGATGAGGAGTATTGTTAGACTTGCCCTAACTCTTATTAAAATTATGTTGTAGGTTATATTGAAAAGATGATACTACTAAAATTGAGTTGTGCATTAATTCGGTTCAATCCGAACCATAAAAAACTAATAATTTTCTTATTGACCCTAGTTGGAATGGATCGTCTGATTCCAACTAAATTCAAATCGATCCTAGGTGATTTTTTATTCATGTTGATTTTTTTGATAAAATTGAATATGACTAATGATTGGTTCCTGAGCTTTTTAAGTTGATTTTCAGAATATGAGTCTTAATGATTAGTTTTCAAATTTTAGAATCATAAATGAAATAAAAGTTTTTTTTTATAACTGTTATTATCCGGAGTACTCCGAGCCATATTTTACAGTTATCTAGACTAATCTCTAGTCGAGAGAAATTCCAATTGGAGTAACCCTCTCCCAGCGGGGGTGAGGCTCGAACCCGAGACCTCCCTTAAGAGAACACCCTTGATACCAATGGCTTTGTCAGTTGATCCAACGCCCTGTTGGTTGAAATAAAAGTTTAAAAGGGTTAAAACTGAAATTTTTAGTAAAGTTGATGATAAATATGACCTTTTCCCTTTAATATTTTTATGCAGCTTCACACTATTATTTATCCAATTTTTACTCCCCTTGTATAAATCTGTGTCTCGTCCTTGAATAACCTGGCCTAGTAATGCATTTATTTATTGAGCTCAAGCTGCAGGCTGCAGCGATGCGGCAATTGACATCCAAGGCCTTTCTTTCTTTTTTAGTTATCATAATCAAAGTTTACTTTGATCACTTAAATAAAAAAAGATTAAACCGAGTTTTCCAATCATCATGATTACATATCTGAATAATTACTTGATTACAACATGTCATTTATTTTTTTTAAAATTTTGATATAAATCTCTTTGGTTATAAATAAAATCCAATTTTTCAAGTAAGAAATTAAATTATATAAAAAATAATATTCTTTATATATCTCGGTTTTAATGTAAATTTCAAATATATCTTAAATTTAAAAATATTTCATGTTGATTCTTAAAATTTTTAATTAATTTCAAAAATATCTAAATGTGTCTTTGATAACATAGCACACTGACATAATAAATTTTGATACAGGTGGTTGTTATGATAAATTTAAAAATTTATCCTATAATATATTTAAAATTTGTACTAAAATTTAGAATACATTTAAATTTTTTTTTATCAATATTTGGGATATATGAGTGTATCGTCACGCTCTAATATATTTGAAACATAACAAAAAAAATTTAAGAGTCAATTTGAAACACTTTTAAAAATAATATATATTTGAAAATTACATTAAAGTTAGTGACATCTAAGAGTATTATCCTATCATATAATTATTCACATTTACTTTAGGACTTCCATAAAATATTCTTATTAATTTCAATCCCAAAATAATTTTGTCTCTGCTAATTTAAATTTAATATTATTTGTAAATAAAAAAAATAGCATGTGATTTGTAATTTGACCAAAAATAGGTTCTTTAGTCTTGTTGAGAATCGGTATAGAAATATTAACGAAATTATATCACAGATAATTTAATACAGCAAAACAAATCATGGGAAATTTTTTTATTAAGAATAAAATCATCAAATGCATTTTTTTGTATTTTCCCTAAATTTGATATTTACGATTTAAATCTTTATATTTTAGTAATATTTAAACCATAACAATGAATTAAATTGTCAATTAGTCCTTGAAAATTAATAATTCAATTTACAATTTAATTATAATATTGTATAATTTAATCAGTCCTTAGTATTTTTAGAGCATTTTTTTCCACCAAATTCCAATCAATATTCTCTCTCTGGTTTTTTTTCACTTTGTCTAGAATGTTAGTTGTTAGCATTGGTATTTTTTTTTCCTAGTTTTCAAGGGCCTATCTGATATTTAACACTATGTTTGGAAGAGGGTGGAAAATGGAAGGAAAGAAAATGAAGGATGAAAATTGAGAATTTTTAGGCGTTTTTCATTGTTTGGGAGGGAGAAGAAAATAGAGAGGAAAGAAAATAAGTTGAAGATGAGAAGAAAAAAACCTATGAAAGCCACATTAAATTTTTACTCCAAAATTGAGGTGAAAATGAGTGAAAAGTTTACAAAATTCCTAATTTATCCCTGTAAATATTTTTTTAATCATAAAAATAAAGGATATAAATATCATTTACTCTATTAAATTAATATTATGTAATTTTCTTTCCTCCCATTTTCTTTCATTTTCCAAATAACAAACTAAAGAAAATATTTTCTATTAGTTTTATTCTCAATCATCCCATTTTCTATTCTCCCATTTTCTTTCCTTCCTAAAAAGCTCCTAAACATAGGGTGTGTTTGATAACCTAACTTAATACTTAAATTAAAATTTTCAGTACTTATTTCTTTTAAGTTAAGTTTGATAATGCAACTTAATATCAACTTAAGCTAATCAATTAAGTCAAAAACCACTTAAAATGATAAGTCGAAACTTTTAACTTAAAATTTATACTGAAAATTATAAGTGGTTGGTTTTTCAATATTATTTGATAAAATTACTTATTTAAACTTAAATTATTATTAAATTATTATTAATAAATCAAAAACTCATTATTTTTACATCTATACCCTTTGGTTGACTTATAATATTATTGACAATTATACCCTTATATATGGTTAAAATCAATATTTTAAAATTTATTTATGATTTTAATTATATATTTTAAAAATTGTAAATTAAAATGTAGAATTTAAAATTTTGAAGTAATTTAATGAAAAAAATTAAAATTTTCAGTGATTAAAATTATCAAACAGATTATTGAATTCATCACTTACCATATTTAACACTTAAAATTCAGTACTTAATTTTCAGTTTTATCAAGCACTACCATAGTGTAAGGGGACTTGTTCCCTTTGATGTGGAGAGATTTTGAACTTGAAAAGATTTTATTAGAGTTAAATTTATTTTTTGAATATTCAGTTTCAAATAAGAAATCCAAGTCGCAAGGAAGTTGAAGAAAAAAGAATCATTCATTTCCCACCACTCCTCTGCGAGCCCCTATCCCTTGTGGCCCTAGCTATGAGCTAACATCTGAATGCTGAGTTGATGAAAAGAGGCGATCATTCATTGAGAAAGATCTCGCTGTGTCTTTCAAAGTCAAGTAACTTCAATTAAATAAGTACAGCTACTACACTTAGAAGAACAAAAATGCTATTCGTACTTTTTTGAGGAAACTTGATGTGACCCAAGGTAGACTAATTAGAAATTAATTTCCAATTGAAGGAAGGCTCCTGCTGCCATGCTACTTAACTAAATACAGTATCCTCCGTGAGATAGTTCCATCAGCTTCATAACTACCTTCCTAATTAATAACAATTGGTGGAACATTCACAAAATTCAGAATGACTGATATACTCTTCTATGGAGTTAGGCATACGTTCTTTTTTATTTTATTTATTTATTTAAAGCATCCGATATTGGACTCAAACTAATTTACATTCGAGTATGATAAGATCTTTCAGGTGGTAAATCTCTTACTATCAAATATTTAACATTGTTACATCTGATTAAGATCAAAGAGATCCTTATCATTTCATTCAAATCCTTAATGGTAGCCACATGTTAATTTTAATAGAATATATTTGGAATTTATAATACAGATAGGAAAAAAAGGCATGTGGATGTGGAATGCAAATTAATAAATAAAGTGATATGTTATTAATATAATAAATATTATTTTAATTACTCCCATCATTTATTATATGTCTAGTAAATTATTGTTGTTATTATTCATTATACATGATTATAGTATTTAGAGCATTTCTAATGCATATTATATTTTTTGTGCTAAATTTAGCATAAAAAAAATAAAATGTCATATTTAGAATGAAAATTTTGTTTTATCTCTAGTGCAAAATGTTAAAAGTAGTTGTATAATTAATTATTATAGTAACTACCTTAATTAATTTAGGTATAGCCATTAATGAAAAAAAAATGAAAATGGTGAGTGAAAATAGAAAGAAAAGAGAAAACATTAAAAAGGGAAGAAAAAGCATGAAGAAAAGGAATTAGTGAGTCAAAATAAAAAGTATAATCAAACCAATAATGGTAATATGTAATTAAAATATGGAATAGTCATTAAATGCTAAAATTTGACATATGCTATATTTTGTGTCAAATTTGATACCAAGTATAGCATATGCTAAAGTTGGCACAATATTTAGCATTACGTTGGAGTTAAATTTTATGATCCAATGTCAAATTATAGCATTAACACTTTCTTTTAGCATTGAATTGGAGATACTCTAATATAATATTCCCTCGGTTCCTAAATATCTATCATTTAAAGTTTGTGCACACGCATTAAGGATAATCATTAAATCATCTAGATTTTGGGAAAATATTTCCTTATTAACTAAATTGCCATTTTCATCACTTTTCATTAATTACTTATAATAGTGGTAATTTAAACTGTTGATAAGGATAAACTTAAAAAAAGTATCATTAATGCTTCATTGATTTTGTAAGCGATAAATAATTTAGGATAAAAAAAGACTCTAAAATGATAGTTATTGTGGAACAGAGTGAATACTCTAAAAAAAATAAAGTGAAAAAAGAAATTATTGATCAATGGTGATAGTTTTCTAGTTTTCGAGGGTCTATCTTGATATGATTAATATGAGACAAACTTTAGGCAAATGTTTTTCTTTTCACCAATTAATATAATACACGCTTTTTTTTTCACTCGTGATTATTCATTATATATCCTAATGTGGAGAATTGTTTAAGAAATTTTAGTTATAAGCATTAAAAAAAATCTTAAAATAAATTATTACATCTTTAGAATAATATCGCTTACTAAACTTAATCCTTATAATAAAATAAAAGTGATACTCATTTACCAATAATTTATTTATTGTTAATCATAATTTTTTTGATAGGTAGATACCTCAATGATATCTCAGACGTTTTGGATACATACTAATCCATTGTAAGGAAGTTGACATCCGGATTTTTAGACTCTTAAGAACCCCTTACTCTCTTCTAGTGAGTAGTGAAAGGTGAGGTTCGAATTCGAAACCTCTAACCCTGACCAAAAGGTATTTTACCATCTGTACCAACCTTTACTGGTTCAAATGATAATGATAATTTTTTTATTTGTTGTTTTTATTAACAATTTAAATAATGATTTCATTTTCTACACTACAAAGGTATTTTTTTTATTATTATAAATTTGATGGTGGTTATTAAAATAAATTATTAATATTCTATAGAATAATTACTTTACAGTATTTTATCAACTTTTAATAAAGGTGAATTATTATATTATAATAAAAAATTATCATTATAAAACTTAAGAGGTTTTTTTTTTAGAGGTAGTTACGTTAATGGTATCTCAAGTCATTTAGGCCTAGACTAATTCACTGTAAGAGAGTTGGGATCCAGATTTTTAGGCTCTTAAGAGCCCTTTACTCTCTACCAGCGAAGGTGAGACTCGAATTCAAGATTTTTATCCTTAATCAGAAGGTATTTTACCATTTGTACCAACATTCAATATAAAATTTAAAAACTAAGTTTAATTTTTACATGTCCCTCAACTATTCATTGGATATTATTTTTAATTTCTATTTACAAAAAGATAACAGTTTACTAGTGTTTTTTTTTTAATTCAACATGTAAGGAATTTAGGGGTATGAATTTGGTTTAAACCAAATCTAACTGAATTTTGTAAAAAAATTTTAAAATTGAAACCAATTTAATTAGAGTAAAAATATAAAATTATCCTTATTTAACTACGTATTACAAGTTCATGGATTAATTTGACCTTTTATCCATTCACCTAAAACATCTAAAGAAATGTATTTCAATCAAGCCTAAAAGATTGTTTAATCATTTAATGTTTAATCATTTACTTAAACCGATAATCAACCAAGTAATTTTTTTATGGGAAAATATGGTTTATTAAGAAACAACCCCTAAAGGTCACAAAGAATCAGAACAAGGGAAAAGTATCCGGATATAAGATGTCCTCACAAGATAAAAAGATAGCTGGATATCTCAATTTTACAAGATAAAAAGCAAAATAAATAGCCCGGTAAACAATCAACCAAGTAATTTCTCACTTGCAAAAGAACATTAAGTAGTACTCGTATTAACTAGTGAACATAATGGGTTATTATTACATAATTAAATTATTAATTCACCAATCACTTCATTCCACTGCATTTGCCTACCTCCCAAAAATGTCACTCGAATAACGGCTTGAAGATAATTTTAATTAGTTAATCTCTAGCAGGTAAGCCAATCAATGGAATTCTCTTCTTTAACGTTGTAATCAACTATAACAAAATCCCATCATACATTGAAAAAGAAAATCGTTAAGGCTCAAGGAATTGGCAACAGCAGTAGAGCACTCGTAATTTGGTCGTCATTGAAGCAGACAGAATAGCGGTTGAATATTTGAAGGTGGGCGGTCCATTCCCTCCAAAGCAAACCCTATGTATCTATTTGTTCCATAAAAAGAAAAAAAAAAAAAAAAAAAAGCAGCCCATATTCACCGTGCATTTGGCACTGTGTCCTTGTTGCCAAGCGGAGTACTCATTTTCCGTCCATTTTCAAAATATTTCTTTGTTTTTTTTTAATTTATTTATTTTTTTCACTCGACAAATGCAATGTGTGGATAGAAAATCAAGTAGTAAAACATATTTTACATCAAATTTAAAAGAAATTTGAGGAAATTCTAGACAGTTAAGAAATAAACTTTGAATTCCAAATTACAACATCAATATTCTTTCATCTCTCATAATTTTCAATATTTTTTGAGTTTGGCCATTTTCATAAAATTTTAACTCCATAACACATTATATGATACGGTTGTGGAGTCGCCGCACTTTTAGAAAGAAATGATGAAATTTTTATTTGGTGCCTACTTTTACAAAAAAAGAAAATTTCTTTCTTTTATTTGGTGCCAAACATTTTTTTATTCGGTGAAACTCAGATTAATTGCTAGTAAATAGGTTTCAAATTCTGCAAAACAAATCATCCCACAGTGAAAGAAAAATATAGAATGAGTGAGAGAAAATTAAGAGAGTTAAGTAATTATTTTCTCCTAGTATAAAGAGAGAGTTTTCTGTATTTTCTTCTTTATAAATAGAGAGGTTGTACTCCTATTATTTTCTCATAGTGAAATTCTTCCATCCTTGCCCGTGGTTTTTACCCTAATTTGTTTAGGGGTTTTCCACGTAAAATCCGTGTGTTCTAATTTTCTATTATTCATTATCTTTATTTTCTCAAATTATTAGCTGTGTTCTTACTCTATCCGGTCCGATTTTCTCAACAACAGTAAAGGGAATTCTATGATTATTTTATACTTTTTATAAAATAAAATTCACTTTATCATTTTATCATCGTTGGATGAAAAATTAACACTTTATAAGATAAGTGACAGTAGAATGCATCGATATAATAAATATAGATATTTATGTTGGAAAAAAAAAGACTTGAGTATCAAATTGTTTTTCAACTTGTAATTAACTTCTATTCAATTTACATCGCGATTAATTTTATGATCGATTAGCTTTCATAATTTTGGTTAATTCACTCAAATTTTGCATAATAACTATACACATATTGCATATATTTAAAAAATTAATTAATAAAAATTGGGGTGAATTGATCGAGATTTATTAATCATAAATTACAAGTTCATTAGACAAATTAGCACTTGAGAAAAAAATAATGGTAATTTACCAAAAAAAAAATAATGGTACAAGCAGTCGTATTAGCAATAGTAGGAGCACCCGTCTTAACCTTTTTTTTTTTTTTTTTTTAAACTTTAACATCACCTCAAAGATCAATTATAGGCTATTAACTAATATTTGTTGTTCACAGGTAGAGATATCTACTTGACTAGCCTAGCGTAGCCTGATTATGAACTTGCTGCCATCGCAAACCCTGCACTTGAAATTTATTGCTCAGGGGAGCTTAATCCCACTTCTTGTTGTCAACTTCTAATATTGCTATTATATTATAAGCACGTTCCTTACGGGAGAACATAATTATAAATCATTGGTCACTTTTATAATAAGGATAAAAAACGTGCGTTACTAACAAAGCGCTTATTAGCGACTAAATTTTTAGTCACTAACTTTTTTTTTAGTTGCTATTATATTTACTGATTAAATAGAGACTAAATTATTTAGTCGTTATTTGTTTTATCTCGCTTCTGAATGGCGACTAAATTTGAATTTACTCGCTAATTTTGAAACTAAATAGTAACTAAAGTTTAGTCGCTAAATAGCGACTTAACAGAGACTAAATAGAGACCAAATATCAGCGACCAATTAGAGACTAAACAATGACAAAATGGGCTTTACGGTTCAGTCGCTAATTTAGTCTCTAAATAGCGACAAAAACGGCTCCTAAATAGCGACCGAAAGTGAAATGATTGTTTAGTCGGTATTTCGTCGCTATTTGGTCGCTAATTATTGGGCAATTTTTTTAAAAATATTAATACAAATATTAATATTAATACGAATATTATATTATATTATATTATATTATATTATATTGTACTATATTATATTAATATTGAATATAACAAAATAAAATAAATGGTAAAAGAAGAGATATATATATATATATATATATAAGCTGAACATATATATAAAGTTACAAAAGGTGGTGTAAAATTTGTACGCTACATACATAACTGACCTATACAAAAAGAGACGGTCTAGTCGTCTAATCCGGTGGTATGCTGGTCCTGTGTAGGTGAAATATCTGTGCCTCTATTGGGACCTAGAGGAGAAGGAACTCTGCCTGCATCGGGCTCTACATAAGGAGGAAATGTGCCTGTCCCGGGATCTGTAGGATGATCTATGCGAGGATCTGCAGTCGTCTCAGGCTGAATAAGGAAATCAACCTAGTAGTCGATCTCGAATTCTCGTGCCTTCCGAATAAGATCCTGCAGCTTCCTACGCAAGTCTATATTCTGAGTCGACAACTGGGTCTGTACAGCCCCCATAATCTCATCCATAAGGCGGCGACGAAGATCATCAAGCTCATGCAGAATAGCGCGTCTCATCGCATCATTGAAGTCCTCTGTGGTGGGCCATAAATCATGCTCTGGTCCTGGACGAGATCGAGACGGTAGATCAGAAGCGAGGTAGTGTGAATCAGCTACAGATCCAAGGCCATACACCCCGTAGAGACTCTTGCCCTTGTTCCTGATGGCAGCCTCCAACCAAAGCTGGTTCTCAAGAGATGGTAATCCTTGAGGCTCGGCAGTTTGATCAGTTGCTGGGGATGCAGAAGAGGAACCGGCATCAGTAGAAGAAGAACCGATAATAGTAGAAGAGCCCATAGCAGTAGAGGAGGAGCCAAGACCCTGGAAAGCAGCCTGCATCAGCTCCTTAAATTGAGTCTAAGTAATGAAAAAATAGTGGTTAGATTAGAGTTAAAGCATTACAAATATTTTTTAACGTTTATATACATAGAAAACTTACATGCGCCAGTCGCAATCGCTCATCAATAAAAGTCTTGCCGTCGTGCTCCTTCGTATGGGTATAACGGAAGAAACGAGGCGCAGTCGGCTTCTTCCCCTCTTTAAGAGTCTGAAAAAAATAATGAAGTTAATTGTTAAACGAGAGGAAGAAATAATATAATAATTATTAATTAAAATGTAAAAGAAAAGCTTGTATTAAGTTTTGAATCCTTTACCAAAATCCTGCTCGTACTGAAGCATCAAGCGTGAACCACAGGAGTGGGTGGACATCCCGGTCCCTCGACCTGCTGGCTCGCTGCGCCTGTTGGCGCTCCTCGAGGCGCACAAAGCCTTGTACGACGGGTCCTCCCTAAGCTTCACCCACTCCTTCAAAATGCTCTCGGGGACGTTCTTGTCCCTTCGCTTCTTTTATGTCCACTTCTTCTTCACGTCAAAGATCAAATCCTTGTATCGGTTTGCCGCGTGCTTGAAGAAAGCATGCTTCACAGCCTCTTTACTCTCCACCCACCTATATAATTTCTGTAAAACAAGAACAAAAAAACTTAATTAGTTTGAAATTTGCGTTATATGATAGAAGAAATTATGATTATATTAATAATATTTTGTTAAGTAAATAAGTAAATAATTAACCTACCCT
>CANYLF013067517.1:0-23464 GCA_948193215.1 Bocquillonia castaneifolia
GGTGTATTTATATGATCTGATAAATTAATATAAACCGGCATATTATGACAGTAAATCTAGAAGTCTTAGAAATGACTTCAAATATTTGAGTTAATTATAGTTATCTTTATGTTTATTTTTCTCACTAAGCATCAAGCTCACTATTTTCCTCAATAATCCAGTATTGCGGGAAAATCAAAAAGGAAGGGAAAACTAGATTTGGTAGAGCTTCATGTGGCTAGACTCCAACGATCTTAGGGAAAAGTGTTTTGTTATTACGATCTTATTGATAAATTTTATTTATCAAAGAGTGGTATTAAATTAAATTTTATTATAGTATTCATATATAAAAGTTTATCTTATAATTAAGTAAATATTTTTAAAATATATATACTAAGTATAAGTATAAAAGAGTTAAAAATGAGAGGCGTTATAGACAAGCCTCTTTTCTATACTTTTCTCTAAAGAAAATAAGTTGGTTATAAAATTTTAAATTTAATCACTTTAAGCTATAAGTTTTAAATTTAACTATTTCCTTAAATTGTTTTTAGTGAAACGTTTCATTCTTCTTTAATATTTTTAGTTAAATATGTACTGTTTTGATTGTGAATTTTTTTTAGGGATAATTACATTTTACTCCTTGTGTTTTACTTTAATATACTGAAAGTCACTTTAAGTTTGAAAAATACATTTTTTATCCCTTATGTTTTATTTTCATTATACTAATTGTCTCTTTTTATACAATTTTAATTATTTTTATTAAGATAAAAGTAAAACATAACTAAGGGTGAATTCAATGTATTAAGATAAAATAAGGGGGTAAAACGCAATTACTCTTTTCCTTATTATTACTTTATTTTATTTATTAAAAAGTTTAATCATTTTTATATTATTAATGATTATTTATTTTAATAAAAATATGTAAAAAATAATGAATAAATATTTTTACTTAAATTATAAAAGAGCCAAATGAACCGAGTTTAAACTTAAAACATATTTTTCATGAATATGCAAAATGATAAAAAGTCAAAATCCAAGTTAATTTTGATTGATAATATAAAATAATTGAAGAGAGCAGAAATTGGCTCAACTTGTTTTTTAGTGAAATTTAAAAAGAATTAAAGAAATGAAATTTTTATAATGTATTTTTTTGAAAGGGAAATTTTAACGTGTATAAGTTAGTCTCTAAATAGTGTAATTAATCCTATGATATCGTGAAATAAAATAACACACTAGTATTTTCACATTGTGTCTCGATGTCATAATCTCCGGCTACTTTCTTGGTCTTGGATTAGTAGCAGCATTCCATATTTTTACGTGATTTAATTACTATTTCTTATCGTAAACTAAATAAATAAAAAACAAGAAAATAAAAATAAAAACAAGAAGAAAGGTTCAAAAGTCAAAAAGGCGCACTCATTTTCTTTCTTTCTTTCTTTCAGGTTGAGAAAAGATGTCAGGTTCGGTTCTCTATTATTATTACAGTTTAGTCATTGCATTGTACACACTTAACCGGCTCCAGAAATATCATTTTGTTTTTTGGTTTTTGTACCTTTTAAGAGAAAAAAATAAATATTTTCCCACTTTTGAATGTCCATATAAGTTTTTTTTATATATTAGGAGGGAATTTACATTAGATCGATTACAATGTCTTTATTAGACTATATTTAAGAAAACTTGAATGATCATAAGTTGTGCTCTAATTGTAATTTTTTTTCACATTTATCATTATTTTATTTGAAAAAAATATATATTTACAATCTCAAAATGAACAATATTGTGTCTTTGAGCCTTTTCTTTTAATTTAGAATTTTACATATATAATTCTTTTTTTTTTCCTGCCGATGGGTATTAATAGAGTAAATTAAGTAGCAGTTGAAAATTACTGGAATACTAATCTCACGCCTCAAAAACTACTGAAAATTACAGGACAGAACCATCCTTCGTGCTTGAGAACTTTTTCCTTGTTTAAAGCATAGGACTTCCACATTTCTGGGTCCACATGGCTATATGGGTTTTAATATATATCATGGTTGTTAAACCGACCCGATCATTGAGCTGGAGGTGGAGGTCGAGGGTCAATAATTCAACGGGGTTGAATTGAAGTTAAACCGGAATTAAAAAATTAATATATATTTACTATTTTAATCCATTTTTATAAAATAATATTAGTATATATAATATAATATAATGAAAATAACATTATATATCAAGTAAAATATAAAAAAATAATTAAAATATCAAAGTTTTATGTTGAATGATGGTTTGAATTAAATATTAATAACATGTCTAAAAATAAAAACAACACTAATGAAATAAAAATAAAAAAATATCTCAAATATATTGCAAAAAATGATTAAAATATTAAAATTCAATTTTGACTCAATAGTTTCAACAAATGTTAAAATATCTTAAAATAGAAAATAGATATTAGATTCAATAAATAAGTTAAAATAAAAAAAAATCAAACCCATTAAATTTAATAAATTCAGACCGGGTTTATAAGTTTTGACTAGGTTTTTAATGGGTAAATAAAATCGGGGTTTCTGAAGTCACCCAACCTAATTAAGAGGTAAGTTCCAGTTTTTTCGGTTGAACCTGCCAGGCCGGGTCGGGTTTGACAAATGACAACGATGATATATATCAATGTTGCAAGTCAAATTAAGACGCAACAATCGTTAACTTGAGCATATTTCATCTGAACGCAATATGTTGATCCTTGGATGCGGTGATCAATTTCAAAATCAATTCAACATGAACGCAAGTCAAAAATTAGACAGCTGCTATTCCAAGAAACATGAGGAAAACATATACAGTCATCAAAAAAAGCAGAAGAGATGTTCTATGATCAGTACAGTTTTCAATTATCCAACAGCAGTTCATGTGAGTAAACTACAAACACAGGTATACATAAAACAGGCGCAAATTTCTCATGGCAAAAGATGGCCAACCTACCTAACAAATAGAAGATTCCTGAACTCCCTATCATCTTTGGCGTTTGAGCGTAATCCCAACTCATAGAGAGAGCATTTATGCAGATTGTACAGATTTTGGTAGCGTAGACTTGGCTTCTTCAACTCGAACCCCTTCTATGATCCCCAATTGGGAATGTTTGCTGTGGCTTCATTCACCATTTTCACCAGAGTTACCTGCCAGGTAATATTTCCTTATAGAGGTTAAATTCGGCAAAAGAAGAAAAAAATAAAGTTTTGACAAGGTTTTTCATGCTTAAAAGCGAAGAAAAGTGACTGCAGAACTTACACCGAAGGAACATATCATTATTTCTTTTAGTGGTCTTAAGTTGCCTGTGTTTTAAATGAAGTTCTAAAAGACAAAAGTCATTTTGTTTTCCGTGTGCACTAAATCAAAGATGTAGTAACAGTTCAAACTAGTCACAAACTCAATGCTCAACAAAAGGAAAAAAGATATCACAAACTCAGATCAATTCCTAAGTCTTGATGAATCTGTGGCTACATTCTTAAAGCTGCTATCAGATTATTCTTTTACACCATTGAGCGGAAATATTATCTTCGCCATATATAAGAATGCTTCGAGGACAATCAGTGGCGGAATCAGAAAAGTTTCCAGGGAGGGGCGAAATATAAGAGCAGAGAAGAGGGAGGGGTGGTGTGGATGAGTGGGAGGAGGCGGGGCTGACTGAGGGAGGGGCGGAGAAGTGCGAAAGACTGCAGGGGAGGGGTCTAGAAGGTGATGGATCTCCATGACAGGGGGAACCGAAGGGGGGGCGGCCGCCCATGCTGCCACCCCCCTAGTTCCGCCCCTGAGGACAATGTATCAAAATATTCACGCACATTATGCAAGATAACAAGCAGTTTCATTTCCTCTGATTGGCATATACTCAGAGTCTACATAATTTGATTGGCATATAAAACATTATCAGCAGAACTGATACACCATTAATGGCACTGCTTTGAATGGAGCTCATTGTTTAGATTTCCCAACCTATGAGTTTGGAGCTGATTGTTAATATATAAAAATGCTCTCGTTAATCCATAGTAATAAAATAGGAAGGTAAAAGTAGAAAATGGAAATAGAAGTAAAACATTCATGCGAAAGAAAAGAGCGTGTCTTCTTTTCACTTGTTAATGTAGAAATTTTCCATGTGGACTTCCCACTTAAGAAATTCGATTATCTTGAGAGTGATGAAACATACCACACTTTCTGGAACACCAGGTGGAGGCAGGGGAAGGTTCCTGGGGGGCGCAACACTATCATAAGATCTTTTGTCAAACCTCCATTCTCCAATCTTTCCATATGTTAGCTTACCCTGAACATACAGCAGAAAAGCCAAAAACAATGAGCTAATATGGTAAAGCAAAAAAATGCATGGACGATCATACATCTAAAGCTCAGAAGCAGTCTATTTTTTTTGCCTTATACCAGAAAATTGAACATAACAATTGTGTATTATATTGTGCTGATAGATTTACCTTCAAGTCATAGTCACATCCATATGTGTAATGAATTATGAACTTGCTGCCAATTTCTGTATCCCAAGGGGGCTGTTAAATGACAGAAAGGGGAAACTACAAGTAAATATGACATCTAATATACTGATACCTTGCAAAGCATTGACTTCATAATGATGAACTTGCTAAATGTTTGATACAGAAAGATTCAAGAATCATTGAATATTTAACATCCATCTTCTTCCTAAAACATGTATAGCAAATGTAGTTGATCTGATAAAGACCTGAAGCATGAAGTCCTTATACAATATGTTGCCAACACCATGAAGAGCAGATGCAACAGCATAAGCATACCTACAATGATGAAAGAAGCAAATAAAAAAAGAAATTGTAACCACCAACTATAAGATCAATAGAGAACACAGTGAATTGCAAAATTCTCACATTTCAAGCACCCAGCCAAAAGCTTTATCTGTTTCAGGATCCTTCTTCATTGCCAAGGAAACATTCATCCAAGTGGGGGCAATTTTCTTAAGAGATTCCTATCAATATTTGACAGATTATAAGGAGAATGATACGAGCCAAAAGGGAAATGAATAATCAACTATTAGAATGCAGACCTTTCCTAGAATGACAGGAGAATTTCCAATAGGATCAATGTTAGTTACGGGTCCCTTGTCCTCAGGGAAGTACTTCCGGAGGGTTGACTCGTACTTCTTAGGCTCAATGTAAAAGAAAGGGAACGCAGCTCCAAGACCATCTTTAGACAAGTTCGGTATAGGATTAACAATAATATGATCTGGCTCTGCCATTAGTATGTAACTGTAACAGAAGAAGAAAAACATAAATAAAGTCAAATAAACTGAAATCTAGATCAACCCAAGACAGAAACTAGAAAGTTTACTGCTTCATACTCTTCTTTTATGTCTGCTTGTTGAAGCCATTGTACAAATGCCCAGGGTCTGTTGAGGACTATATACCCCTGTCATTGGCAGACAAACAGAAGGTCATTTCTAGTTATTACAACCAAAGAAAAAAAAACCTTAAATTTATTTTCAACGTGTTTATCAAATTTAACAACATATAGACGGTGCAGACATTGCAATCAACCTGAGAGTTCTAAGTTTAAACCCAGAAATTAAAATTAAGAACAAAAGGCATCAAATTGTCGACCACAAAGAAAAATTATAAGAAAAGAAAGGGAACCCAGATGAAATAAAGAAATACCTGATCCATACCAGAAGGAAGAGGCTGGGCAATGAAAGTAGGGATCTCATTCATGTAACGGTCAGGTTTACCAGAGTGCAAGATCCTAGTAAAACCACCCATTTCAGAATTGGGTTGATTCTGGAATTTCTTGAACCAGAAATACATAATTCGACACTGCCAAGTGTTATAAACAGAATCAGAAGCGGTAACAGCAGTGTGGAAAAGCCTTTTCTTGGACCTTTGAAGAGGCATCTTGATGATGGGATCGATGGAAGAAGAAGTAGTAGAAGGACCAGGAAGGCCCTGCTTAAGAGGAGCATTAGCTGAGATAATAATATTGTAAGTAATGAGAGCTACTGAGAAGATTATTAGACCTGAGAAGAAGATATTTCCGCAACCCATTTCTTTCTTTTGATGATGATGATAAATTGATTCAGTTATGATAATAGAAATAGAAAGTTAATCTTATTGAAAAGCGCAGAATTTAGTTGCTTCTTGAAAAGTCGTCGCGTAGTTGTTGAAGAATGGCATGTAGGCTTACCTGTTCTTCCTTTTCTTTATTGTTTTATCTAATTTAATTTAATTACTACATTACATTATTCTACTTGTATGTTGTAACTATATGTAACGTTTAATTAATGCTCCCTACTCCATCCCTAGCACTGGCTGGTTTCGAAAATCCTTAAAAAAATTAGGAAAAAAAAATAAAAACTCATTATATCTATATAAATACTTAAAATATGAGGAATTTATTTTTACCACCTAAGATTTTAGAATGATGTAGCATAGCCATCTTTTTTTTTCCTATTTTTATATTAAACTTTTATCTTATTAAATATTTTTCTATCATTAATATTTAAGAATTATAGAATTTCAATTTACCAAAAAAAAGTTATAGAATTTCAAAGGTTTTGTATTTAATTTTATTTAATAGTATTTTTAATACTTGATTAGTTTTTTTTTCTATTTTTGTATTAAACTTTTATCTTATTAAATATTTTTCTATCATTAATATTTAAGAGTTATAGAATTTCAAAGGTTTTGTATTTAATTTTATTTAATAGTATTGTTAATACTTAATTAGTTTTTTTCTATTTTTGTATTAAACTTTTATCTTATTAAATATTTTTCTATCATTGATATTTAAGAGTTATATAATTTCAAGGGATTTTATAGTATTATTAATACTTAATTAGTTTTTGCTTAAATTGTCATGTTTTAATATGTTTTGCCTTATCGTATTCGTAACATTTTTTAATTTATTGTTTATCTTTTAAGTATCTTGACCTATCATATTCCTAACGTTTCTTTTTTCGGTTATTTGTCTTTTGAGTTTCCAAGTCATTGATGAACCTGTTAATAATTTTGTTCCTATAAATTAATAGTTCGTAGATGTTTGTTCTTTTGTTTTACTTCACCTTTTTTCCATCGCAAGCTGTCTTTTCATTTGAATCTCTTTGCAATATTTGTTTAGAGATGAAATACAAATTTGAGCCGTCATCATCGTCATTAAGAGTTAGAAATTGCCATCATATGGAAGATGGTGCAATGCAAAATATTTTTCATGTTAGTGAGATTTTGTCACAATGTGAATCTCTAAATTTTTTTTCCAATATATTTAGTTGCTATACCTAATATAAAAGTGTTTTTCTCATTCTATTCTTTTTCGTTTTTGTGTTTACATACTAAAAGAGCTTCTCAAATCCTAGATTATAGATAGGTAAGACTCCAACGAAGAATAGCACTGATTTAAAGAGGGGAAAGTTTCATATTGTTAACAATTCAACTCAAACACTAGGTAAGTTAAATGTTATATAATTTTATATCAAATAATTATATTATTATTTTTTGCTGTTTTACATTTATATAATTGTTTGTGTTTTTTTTCCTAGATAATGAATGACATTCGAGAATTTTAGCCTCTCATTGTATTCTTTTTCGTTTTTGTGTTTAGATCCTAAAAGAGCTTCTCAAATCTTAGCTTATAGAAAGGCAAGACTCTAACGGAAAAATAACACTTGATTTAAAGAGGGAAAATTTTATGGTGTTAACAATTAGACTCAAATACCAGGTAAGTTGAATGTTATATAATTTTATATCAAACAATTATATTATTATTTTTTTTGATATTTTACATTTGCATAAATGTCCATTAACTTTCATTTTCTGTATTATTTTTTAACTCTTCAATTATCAAGTTTTCTTGAGAGAGAAGAAAAAGACACACACACATATATATATATAGGAGAAGATCTCTCCCTACCTATTTCTTTGTCTCTATGACTTGAATTTAAAGATATTTTATTTTATTTTTTTAATCATAGTAAGTTACTAAAAAACTATTAAACCAAATACAATATTCTTATTAATACAACATATTATAAGTTTTTTTTGAGAGGATATTATACGTTTTATTGATTTCATATGTACTACTAATAAGTTCTCTTATAAAAATATCATAATAACAAAAGTAACAAATTCATTAAAAGAATTTAAGTAACATGCTGCGCATCGCGTAAGCATATAACTAATTCTTTTATAATTGATTCGATTTTTTTTGTAGCAAAGCGATCTATTATTTTTACAAAAAAAAATTCATAAAATTGACTAATTTGAATTTTAAAAAAATTATGAAGAGATTTTTTTTTCATAATTTTTCACAACTTTTTATAATAAAGTAGAACTACTTAATTTTAAACGAAGTAACAAAAAAAAAAACCTTTATCCTCATAGGTTAAATGTCCCCACACCTAAATTTTTTTAATTACCTTTTCTATTTTATTTTTATTACACTAAATCTCTTTCTATGCAAGATCATTTTATTAACATAAAAGTAAATAATCACAATTAGCATCAAAAGATGATATTATAATAATAAAAATATCCAAAATCTAATACTAAATTCTAATGAATTTTTTAGTTCAATAATGATTTGGGAGTTCATATTTGAATCTCCCTCCCCAACTATAAAAAAATGCTAATGTATTTCGTATTTTTAGTGTCCCAAAATAATAAATATTTTTTTAAGACATGAGTAAATAAAATTTAAAAACATTTGCATATTACACAAATTATCAATCTCAATTTAATATATTTACTCATAAAAAACGTTTTTAAGTTTTAATAAGAGTATTTTTAACAAAATCAATCTTTCAAAAGAAAAACAATGTCTATCAAATTATTTTGTGTATGGAAGAGATTATCAACAGAGGATCATCAGGTGATCAAGTGATTAATAAAACCAGACATGTCTAAAGCTGGAACTTACTTTACATCGGCCTTCTCAGAAATCATAAATGTTCACCTTTACAAGGAACAAAATTTCAGAACATATTGACACAGGCCAAATGCAATTGTTGGCCTTCACAAAAATGATGTATTTACAAGCAGTGGAAATAGCCTTCAATTTAAATAGCGCCTGCAGTTTTTAGCATTACAAAAGCAAGGGATCTTCTTACCCTCATCTTCATGATTAAAATGGTAGTCATAAGTTATTTCTTCCCCAGGATATATGTCTCTCTCAGCAAAAAAGACAACCTGCAAATGCAGGAGCATGTAATGAAGATCATGCTCAGATAATCCATGAAATGCAAAAGGACGACCTGACAAAAGACTCAGCCTGGATTTCATATCCAACAAGAACCACAAAACTCATTGTGTACTTCATGCAGAATGCAGCATCCAACAAATGAAATGAAAAATCACCAAGAAACATCATGGACTTGCCCAGCTGCTTTACTGCAAATGCAAGCTCTGTGTGTGCATATGTAAAAAGACTTGCAATATCAACACATGATGGAAAAAAAAAACTTCGGGTTAATGACAAAATGCAATGCCCCAAGGTTTGATTCCAAACTCATCAACCTTATAATAGCAAGAACAGAGTTTGAGGTCAAACCTCAGGGGCCTGTTGGTAATTAACCCCAAAACTTTTTAAGTTACCTTCTTGTCATTCCTCACAGAAATAACTTTGGCCACGCAGTTTGGCTGGTCAAGAACATTGACAACAGGGTAAGAACATTAAACTGATACTGCAAAACGGCATACACATCACTGAAAACTCAGATATTTACCAGGCATGAATGATTAACAAAGCGAGCAATGCCCCCTTTACAGGTTGCATCAATTATATGCTCTTTATCTATCCTGAAGAAATAACAAGCACTCTTGTATTGCAATTTTCTTCCAGATTGATACTCATTCTCTCTTTTATCAGCAACACGTAGGCCAACAACCTCACCAACATATTCAACCACCTGAAAATTATATCGAAGTATATCATGTTATTCCATCAGAGATAAAATGGTGCCTCCATGACTTGAGGGAAAATAGACCAAACCATTTCACCACGAGAAATAAATCGGGATGTGTAGAGCCCAAGGGCATGTATCCCAGACTTGTAAACAACCAAATGTTTCCAACCCTTTCCTTGTTTGTAGCGGGTATATTCTTTCTGCAAGAAAGACAACTAAAAACAATAAGTTTCGTGCATCTAGACAATGCATGCTAATTCTTATGTGGCATATTTGGTACACTAGAGAACAGGCAATTGAATGCAATTCTTGGAACGGGATTCCATTCTTTCGTTTGGTAGGAAAAAAATGAGTTTCTTGGTGTTTTTAAATTAAGCAGTTTGAACATTAGTAGAAATAAACTCTATTTGCATGTATAACTGTAAGAAGATAAATTTTATCTAGTTCTCTTTAAAATAATCCGAGGCCAGGGATCCTTTGGATTTAGGCATCCATTTCCCTTCAATTCTGATCTCTACGTGTTTTAAATGTGGTATAAGTGGGTTTGAACGAGATAATCATTCCTATGGGGGAAGTTATCAGACCCGACAGTCATACTCCTTCTCTGACATTGGCAGCTTCAAAATTCCCTGTGCACACGACTTCTGTCCATTAATGTGAATCCAAGCATCAAACTGCTCCTGAGGAACAAGGCATCCACCCTTTCCATTTGATTGATTGTTAGTATTATGCCAAAAGCCATTCCGTTTGCGGCCCTTATACCCCTAATGCAAAATAAAATGACAAAAGAAAATCATTGCTGTGTTCAAAAGTTAACCCTTTGCAAACAATCCAACATCCTCCACAGCCAAAAAACAAATACGTAAACATAACTAATAAATGGAAAAGAAGAAGAAAAAAACCCTTGATGAAAGAATCACCTCAGTCCTGGCACAGCTTGCTTCTTTTTCTGCTGGATGACCTGCTTCAAAGGCAACAGGATCACAGGCATATTCATTAATAGGGTATGTTGCATGAAGCACACATCTTCCATAGAATCCAACTTTTTCATTATCAACACCTTCAGCTTCACTTTGCAGCAGACCCTGCCAAAAGTGTACTGAATGAAGTTGAAGGGTCACACAGAACACTGATGATAAAGAACAGAATTTACAAGGAGCTATTAAAATCCATGGCAACTTATGTTGCTAACCATAAAATAAAATAAAACAAGTCTAGCTGTGTCCCATTCCACCATTGAAATGTGATGAACACAACTTTCAGGCATAGTTTTATATATTGAAGTTGTATGACAGAAAATATCAAAACACAGCATGCCGGTAGAAGCAAATAGCAAACTATTTTCCAGTTTACTTGGCAAGACCTAGACACAATTCACTTAAGGTGTGTGTTAATAGCCAACATGCATTCATTGGCAGGACAGAAACAAGAACTTGCGACAACCAACAGTAGCACCAAGACTATTTGGAAATTCCCCTCAAATGTTTGAAAAAGTCAAGTCACTCTTGCCATGATAATATGAAACGTCCAGCATAGTATCACAAATTCAGTACAAACGTAACATGTAATTTGAGACACTGCAGAGCCTCAAATTTGATTTAATCCATACATATGGCACACACTAAGAGCTCAGGAAAAGCCAGTGAACCAAATCCAAATTGTAGCAAAGTTAGATAATATAATGGTTCAAAGTTCAAGTAGCCACTTCCAATGACTCTGCCAGGGACTTTGTTGAGCTGAATAGCAGAGAGGAACTTGTGACTCTTCAGCAACCAGATGGAGCATTCAGGAACTTTGCAGGAGAACAGATACTCCTATATCTCACACTCATACACATGCAGAAACCCATTTAAATATAAATCAACTATAATTCCCAATTGACCGCAAAACTGCTGCAGAAAATCAGCTTAAATTGATTATGAATGATAAAATACAAAAGCTATGTGGCAACCAAAGAGCATTGGGGGAACTGAATTACAAACAAACAAAAATGTCTGGAATGCACAAATTTGGAGGAACATAAAAAGAAGACAATCATGTAAAGCTTAATGATCATAATGTATTGGGCTGTTTCGCATCATCACATGAATATCAATTCCTAGCTATATTTTTAGCCTTCTCAACTCCAGGATACTGAAATTACAAAGGGGATAACATTTTCAAAATAATTTATGGAGGAAACATTTTAAACATAGACACAAGAAAGTTGATGGTTCTGGCCACACCAAAAGGAGCAAGGGCCTGATCGTTGCCAAAAGGTAAAAGAAAGAAACTGTTCAAGACAATTTTCATGAAATCCATTTAATCAGTAGAGAAAAGGTAACATATTCCTAAAATTTTTCTTACTTCACAATAAAGCAAGGTAGAAAATAAAATGAGTATCAAGACACCCAAAGATTCAAAAGCAAAATAGACCTTCTGATGAGCACACCAAGGATGAAATTGAATGGGGCAGTTTGCAACCCTGCACTGTATACACGTGCCACCTGGTCGATTACACATAGAGCATACCTGGATAAAGTAGTAAAAGAACTAAGTACTACCAAGATGTTATGATGATTTCATAAATAGAAAACATTACAGAATACAAAGTCTACTTTTAAATTCCATACCTTATTTAGAAAAGAACTGTGTATTTATTTAAAATAATTTTAAAAATTTGATTTCCTTTCACACGTTTGACATGGAAGGCATAAAATTTGCAAAGTCTAATACTAGGGACCCTGGCTAATGCAATCAGTCATTGGTAAGAGAAAGCTATTATATTATACCTTTAGTGAAGATACAGCAAGATCCGATATATGCCATGTCTTCTAAACAGAATGAAAGAAAGATGCATAGCGAATAATGGCGGGTATCATCAAATATTCTATGCAGGTTGATTGTATATGATGCCTTTGAGACAACCCAAAGTTATAGTTCAGTGGTCATGCATGATCTGTTGACACTTGTCATAAAAAACTAACCATGAAAAACCTTGGACTTGGGTTCAAGTGGTCAAAGACCAATAACTATCTTTTATTTTATTGAAATTATAGTTGGGGAAAAAAAAGGTACTCGACTATTAGCACAACTAAATCTAGTAACATGCCACTGAATTGCTATCACTTATTTCAATACTTACCACATTTGCTCTAGGATGCGAAGCACCCGAGACATCAAAAGCGCTCATGGTATTCACATTTGGGCAGCGCGTCCCAGGAGTCCAAAGGCCACAAACCATGTGAACCCACTGCTTAACAGTTGAATCAAGTACTCCAACTGTAATGCTATTATTCACTTTTGGATGACATGAAGAATTTTGTAAAGTATCCAACTGATTCTCCACATCCACATTGGAAACATTTGAAGTGGATGACTCAACGTTTACAGGTCTTAGAACAGGATATGACCTATTTTCAGATGCAGGTCCTGAGCCATGCAACATGCTCAATTCATCATGCAGATTTTCAGTCGAAGAAGATGCATTCTTAGCCATACACTGTGTTTCAAGGTTCCAAGCTTTCAAAAGGCCTTTCACAATTGTACGAGTCCGGAGTGCTAGAGTCATTGCTCCACCACCATAGCCACATAAAACACAAACCTGGATGCATGAATTCAGCATGTAAGAAGAAATGTAATCATAAGATACATATGGAGGGAGAATGTTGATGATCATGCAACTAGCAAGAGAGCTGACTAGAATAATTCACATGCATAAAGGCAGAGCTACAGACTCCAGAGCAAACTTACCATGCATTGATTCTAATTCATCCACTAGCAAACAGCAGATTACAAAGATCAATTGCAGCTCCTAAAGGCGAATATCCTATGGCAAACAAGAGGTTCTATTTCTTTGGCATACAAATGGGAGAAGATGCAATTAACAAAGTAATGTCCTCGTTCAAGATGTATAGCATCTAAAGCAACTTTTCCTAACGCCTTTAATGCAGTGCAGAAACAAACATAAAGGTCTAACATTTTTCCAAACAGATTAATGAGAAGAATTGATTTTTAAAAATACGAGCATTCCACCATCCATAAGCTCTATAATATTGGAAACCAAGTGAATTCTCGCATCCTTCATTATTTTTAATCAGCTTAAGTTTGAGTCTAATAAGGGTTCAAATAATTTTCACTCAGTTCTCCTGAAAAGGCAATTACAGATCGCCCACATCACTTCATCAAATTGTAAAAGTGAGAATGAGACTCATGTTTTATAATACACAGCAAACAAATTATATAAAACTCTTGTTAATAATCCTTCCCATCAATTACTTGAAGAAGTGCAGACCAAAAACAAGCCTTTCCCTTAAACAGCACTTCAGCTTTCTAAAGTTAAATTCCTGACCAGTGATAAATTCAGCAGAAACTAACACAATGTAAGGAAATGGGTGGAGGTCCACAACAACACATATAGAGATGAAGGGTAAATTATGGCACCAAAGGGTTAGTGATATTACAAATATAAGCATTAAGACTTCATAATTGTAAGATACAAACATAACTGTATGCATTAGACTCGGTGATAGAATTCCTTACGATATCTTTTGAGCTGGTCCTGCAAGGTCTGCAATACCAGTGGCCTTTTGGCACTTTGGAAACACCATAGCAAGCCTGATGCACCTACTTATTGAGATGTATATCAGAACAAGGGAATCATTAACAGAAAGATTGGGATGAATCGGGAAACAAAAAAAATCATCAGATACATACCCTAATTGAACACTGGCCACACTCCAATAAGCAATTGAGTTCTTCTTTGTCTGAGCTTCTACAAACACAGCAAAATGAATCTATATCTGTGATGGACAGGTATTTTTGTTCTCTGGCACATCTGCAATTAACCAATTAACATTAAAGTTTTTGCAAATGAGGCACCAATCCTAATTCATAAAAAATATGACAAATAGAAACTGCAGTAATTTCTAAACCTGCACCATGTATATGATTAAGTAGAATTAGAGCAACCACTATCATTATCAATTTTCTTGCTCACCTTCTAGGATTGACTTTCTGTGGCCCATTAGCATGGATTTTATAAGAGTTCCTCAGAATCGTTCCCAACTTTGACTTTGGTACACATTTAAAGATCCTCTTTTGGGAAACCATTTTAGAACTAGTATTTTTTCCTGAAAAAAAATATAGATAAAATGAAAATAAAGGTAGAAAATGGATGCATTATTTTAAACTATTTGGCAATTACAGGAATTCAGCTAAAATTATTGATGATTCACAAAGCTATTCCAATAGATAGTTCAATTGTAGCTATACTCAGCCGTCAGTTCACTTGGAGAACAGACAAGTGATGCTATCAAATACTGTAAGTAAGAATCTACTGTGAAAAATGGTAATACTGCCTGGACTTTCAAAAAATACTTATGTCTAACATGGCTCTGATAATGGTCCACAGGATTATTTTACCCCAGTAGTTCATGTTTTTAATTGCCAGAACCAGATCAAATACCCTCAACATTAAATAAATGGAAAAAAAAACATATACACTCATACACTATAAACAAACATTAAAAAAATTTAAAAAAAATCTTCAACTTGACATCTGATTGAATGTTCTTCTACAGATCCATGTTCTTTGCAGAGGTTTTATATGCGGGATGAACCAGCATTTGGTTATTTCAACAGACTGTCTCTTCATAGCACCTCATAACATGTACATAAAAATTAAACTTGTAAACTATCAGCACATAAGCAATATGAATGTAAGGCAAATCAATGAGGTTCCATTTCTACCGGAATGTTATAATCCATTCTGATATTTGACAGCTTTCAGAAAGTTTCAACATCAACATTTATCTACTTTAAGGCCAAGTGCTTATTAGTCAGTTGAGCAATAACTCACAACCATACTCATGCTATTACTTCAACTAAATTCAGGTAAATATGAAAATTAATTCAAAGAAATCAGTTAAAAGAAAAATGGTGATTTTTGCACAGTACCTTTTAATGTCAACTCATAAAGACTGCGCTTACGAATTTCCTTTCGTTTTGCGCGAGCATGAGCATTACAGTCCAGAAGTATATGACCTCTCCCACCTTTGTCTTTGCTCTTCTCTAGCATTGATAACTCATCAGCAGATTGTCCATCATCATTGGCAAATGAATGGCATTGGTTTCTTTCTTCCAGAGAAGTGTGAATATTCATTCCCTCACATATTAAAGGACAATTGCTCCCATTTTCTTTCTCTTCCATCAAATTGGACAATCTATTGTAGCATTCATTGCTCAAACTAAAGTTTGTGCCCATCTCCTTTATGGAAGTCGGTCCAGGTTTACAAATTTTAGGAAGTGAGCATCTTCTAGCAGTTTTAAGAACTTTATCGAGTGAAACAATTTTAACTGCCTTCGGCACATCTCTAGTTAAGTTTCCATTAATTATTTGGCCATACTTCCCACAAACAATAGGTTTTGCTTTACAATAATAAGGATTTGCCTGCTGAGAAGAAGAAGCCTTGATACAATCTGGTGAGTTATTCTTCACAGCTTTTTCACCAACTGGCTGAGTATATTCCAGCCTCGGAAACGACAAACAAAGGTTGACAGTCCTAATGCTTCTGAATTTCTTTCTGCCTGAGATCTCAAGTATTTTACAAGAGCTATCACTATGGTTTGTTTCTTTGTCAGCATTATCTTCCTCATCTCCTGCATCGTAAAGTCTAAGATCTCTTTTATGGGACACTGTTTTGGTGACAGATAGTGTTGAGTTCCCATGTTCAGTATTAGTTGTCAGACAGTGTGCACCAAATTTCTGAGATGATTCTGGCCCAGCTGAAACCATTTGCTCAGTATATTTACCATGTAGTACAGCATCTGCGGTGCTTGATGGAGAATCTAAGATCAGTTTTATTCGTCTCTTTCTCTTCCCAGGTTTCAAGTCCCTACCAGACTCTTGTGATTGAATGGTTTTCCCAGGAACAATAATCCCATTAAGTTTTTGATTTCGGCCTTTCTTCCATGTCAAGGATTCCATGAGCTTAACCTCATCAAGCAGACTGCGAGATGTTATGTTAACAAAATCATTACAAGAACCTGAATTCATCAGGTTTGTCTTGCAAGTGGAACCATAGAAATCAGCACTTCTGTCACTTTCAAGGGCATCATCTGATGACGACCAGCATTTATCGATGCCCGATCCTTCATCAACTACAAGATTACGTATATATCCTGCATTCCCAAGAACAGTTGAAGACTCCAAGTTGGTGACCTCAGTAGATGCCTGACTAATAGCAGGATTAGAGCAATCGGAAGATATATTGGACATGTCTTGCTCTTTGAATGATTCTGCTATGAGAACTCCACCACAACACCTTGCCACATTATCTTCAAGCTGATCAAATTCATGTTCTCTTCTATCTAATACATCAGCTGTTCGGTTTACATGCGTCGCTTTGCAAACACTTTTTAACTTGCTTGGCACATCTTTCCACTGAGAAATATGACAAGTTTTGTTCTTAGCTGGTTGCCCCTTCATCATTCCACATTGACCAAAGGAAATTGTATTTCCTTTTGGAACAATGTGATCTTTACACAATTGTGAAGCAACTAACATAGGGGTTTCACAACTTACACTTCCATTTTCTTCTCTTAAGATATCAGGCTTTCCCCCTCTGAAATTACATTTTTCTACCATGCATTTTGTGTGGACAGCACAGCTGCAATTGCACTCAACATAAAGCTTTCTCTGCCAGCAGTTTTCATGCTCATTTGAAAGAATGACATTGTTTTGACATTTTTCAAGCCTGTGTTATTGGAAAAGACAATATGTATCAAGTACCGAGACATGATAAAACTACCTCTGGGGATCTGCTAGTTTGAATATCAAAGCTACCAACTGCTTCTAACTGCACAGCTTCTATGTACCAACTCACTTCCAAATGCTGGTTAAACCAACATTGAAGCTTTTAGAGATGTAACTTACCAGCCAAATTTTTGGCAAACCCATATAGGCACCATTAGGTATTGCAGTGTCAAAAAGCACTTCTCCAAAAAAAAAAAAAAAAAGTTTCAGTTTTGAAAATTGTTGTTGGAGAAAAGGAGGTAAATAGACACTTTTTCCAAAAAGCAGGTTTGCTAAAAGTAAATTTGAAATTTCTTTTAAAAGAATCCAACAATTAATTCAGAAAAAATAAAAAAGCACTTTTTTACCCTCAAACAGCGATCCCAAACAGGCCTATAATGTTAATAAAAGGTGAATGAAGATATTAGAGAGTGAGAATGCAATCCAAAACACACTATTAAAACCAATCATCTCAAGCAGGTAATGTTGGAACTAAAAATGATCAAGTTCAATAAAAACAACAAACTAACCCCAATGAGGACAGCTCATCTCGAGCAGGCACCTGAGAAAGTTGGCACTGCATGCCAAATTCTTTACACTGGAAGCACATACCTTGTGTCAATGTTGAATAATTGCAGCACCTGTTTGAACCTGGATGGAGAAAAAAATATCATTAAAATTAAACCACCTAGCATTCACCCACAACATAAGAATTCCACAATGAAATGAAAATTAAGTTATAAACAGGTTATAACAATTTTTGTTTTGGTCAACAATTACAGATGTCTAGGGCACTTGCCTATCGCAGATGTAAACTTATCAGCATCATTAACAGTCTTACTAGCAGGAAAGGATCGGTCCAATTTCAAGACAACTTCAGAAACTTCCTGTTTCCTGGTAAGTTTAGGAACCTGCCTTTCTTCTGCAGATATTGATGGTTCAACAAAAGAACGTTGTTGTACTTTGGTATTAAAAGAATTACTGCAGTTTCCTTCTTTCATGTTCTTTCCGAAGGAAGACACGGCATGTTGTTGCTTGGATAAGTCCAATAACTGGCCTAGTGCAAGCAATCTTAGATTGTCATCAAGTAAATGAGGGCCCATATAAATGCTTCCTCGATTCGGCATGGCTGGAGAAAGATCAGGAGTGCAAGTTGAAGTATATGCATGAGAAACTTTAGGAACTGCCTGTGATGACAAAACTTGCCTAGAATCCAAGGATGACCACATAGATCTAAGTGATACATGATCTATAGGTCCATTGCTTCCAAAAAAAGGAAACTTCTCAAGACAGTTAGAAAAGCTAGCAGCATCAGGCAGATCTGGTGGCGTATTAGACGAGCGATTTGGATAGTGGTTTTCCTCATGCATAAATGGAAAGGAAGAATAATTGGCACTAGATATAACTTTGGCATATGAGCCTGGATTTTCCATCCACTTGCACATATTGGATCCTGAAACTTTTTCAACATAAGAACTACCAGCACAGCATCTCACCTCTTTACCTTTGTCCACAGGCTTAAGGAAACCTGAATCAGGGACAATACACTGCCTATCTAAAATGTTGCCACCATTCTGGGGATGTTTATTAGGGTTAAACTTGCTAGTATTAGATTCACAGTTTCTTCTCTCAGGAATAAAATATTCAGAGACATTCAGAAAGTTATTAGCAGTTTTCATGTGTGAGCTCCCGACAGGCAGATTGTGGTAATTCAACAGAGAAACCGTTGAAGTCTTAGCCATGTTGAGTCTTTCTAGTTCTGTCACATTCGGTATTTTACTGATTGCATAGTTCCCGAGCTTCGACTGATCTTGCTCCCTTCTTACAGTAGAATTAGACAGGCCAGCAGCATAGTGAGGGCATTGTCTTGATTCCTCTTTTCCCCGGCAACTGGTTGCTGTATCATTGGATATAAAATAGTTACTGATAGCTCAGTCAAAATAATAAACATGAAAATGATAATAGAACATGAATGTGGTAAAAGACACTAATACACATTAAGCAGAAAAAGAGTCACACTGCACCATTATGGATCAGCTGCTCTTGAGATAACGACTTCTCTGAATTGACAAGTGTGTTGAAGAACTGTGGTCCTATGACTGGTAGAACTGGATTTCCTGGAGATTGACTATGCTGATAGGGCTGTCCAAGCTTCAACTCAATGCTTGAAGAAGAAGCATCTGTGTCCATGGTATCACCATGCTGTGCATCTTTACCTCTGCCAACATCAGAATATTTAACAATGGTTCTACGATTGTGCAAAATAGGATGGGTAGTTGCGAAACTCCCACTCTTCAATAAGGCATCAATATACGTGGACTGACATACATTTTCAGGTCCTCTGCCAGTAAAATTTGGCATTGTCAAGCACCTAGAGATAGAGCAATCAGTTACATTGTTATCCCCCACTCTGCATGATTTGCTTAGCGAATTGCCTACCAAACCTTTGAGATAAAATTCGTTACCATCCTGACCATTCCTCTGCTGTTTATCATGTAAAGCATCAATTATTGAATGCTGGTCAGCAAGAAAGTTCTTTGGAACAACATCACTTGAAGACTGTCCAGTCCTCGCTAATGCTTCAGATGGTGCAGCCAGATTTATGCAGTCAGAATTCTTAGGCATGTTGTACATAGACAGACCAGATCTCATTAAGCTAGCAGTTAACGGTAATCCTTCAGGCCAGTCCCAACCACTCTGATCTTCTGGAACCCTAATCTAAAGCATCATAAAAACATCACCATCCAGTGTTCTTGTTGCTTCATACACATGCCAATAAGAAACATCACCATCCAGTCTATGACAAGCTACTGTGTAGAATAAAAACTAAGGTTCAATAGCATCAATGTATGAGAAGAAAATCTATTTGAATGCCCGTGTAAACACATAGATATATATAATTAAGGTCGCAAACAAATTTTTTGTAAGAAAAACGGAATGTAGATTAAGGGGTACATCTAATCATGCCACCCTGCAATAACTGAACTCGCACAAGCTTACTCCATTGCCTTAACAACAACCTAGACCTAGTATCTTGACGTAATAGAGTTTCCTTTTTCCTTTTCTTTAAAAAGAACACCAAACTTACTCAATGAACCACTAATATAAGAAATTGATTATAGCAACAGAACTTGTCGTGAAGTAGAGAGGTTGAAACTCATTAATAACATTAAAGCACAAAGAAGTATAGAATTCATAGCACTCATTAATAACATTAAAACACAAAGAAGCATAGCATGCATAGTGAAAGACATCAAATCTCTTTTTTGCTCAATGTCGACTTCATTGCTACAGTGATTACAGAAAATAATCATATGCTGCTAAATGTTAGACTGCAGTGGAACAATTTAATTTGGTTGACTATTGTGATTAAGATGAAATAAGTTTCTAAGCAAAAACAAAGGTCTCACGTAAAAAATAAATTTCCTACAAACCAACTAATCAGCATTAACAAACAAAGAGCTTTTATTATTTGCATGAAGATAACCAGACATGTTTCGACATAAGAATTCAGTGAAAGGGATAAGAATGGATTTTTTTTTGTGAATAGTATGAGTAAATTGGAGAAAGGGTGCGTGCATGTATTTACAAATGAATGACCAAAAAGAAATTCCTTTCAACAAGTGAGTGCAATGAAAACATGTTACCCTGAAGTTTTGAAAATAGAGCTTGCGCCACTGTGCAATTGTCTCTCCACTGTCCATGCGAATAACATCACCTGGATTAACATTCCATAATCCTGAATGCTGCAAGATAAAAGCAGATACATCAACTTCAAAACACAAAGACATGGCAGATGCATAAACCCTGTGAGAAGTACTTACGCAGCATAATAAACAAAGCAAAAAACACGGAAGTTATATTACATTAGGAGAAGTTACCTCACAGAACTTAGAAACAGACATGTGGAAGCAATGACAGGAGCATAGAATGCCAAGAAGTCCAGTGTTGCTGAGCAGTAGATCTCCACCTTTCAGGTTAATACATGATAAAGGTCAGGAGATAATACATATAATTGACATTATTCAAGTAACAATGAGGGAACACATGTATCAAGAGCTTACTTCTATCCATGCAAAAGACACGCGGACATCCACTTGGAAAATATGATGAAGAATTAGAAGCAGAAGATTCTACTTCTGAAGGCAATTTTTGGGGCATTTTATTGTGCACATTCTGGAGTTTTACAGCATGTACGAGGGATGTACTCCTCCACTCCCCTCTCAAAGAAGCAGAATCTTTTAATTTCTCATTACCAAGAACAGCATCCTGAAAAGCAGTTTTTTCCAAGTCTGAACCCTGAAAACTAATGTTCGGAGCCGGAAAACAATTTTGAAACACAGAATTGCTACCACAACTGGAACTAGCAGCTGTCTTTGATGAAATAATTGGACAAAGATCAACTCCACTTTGCATGTTTTGACAGTTTCCATTTTCTGAAAGTTGCACATTCGATGTAGGTGGAACCTGAATTCCAGTAGGACTAACAGCAATGCTACCCACTTCAACGGGAACTTTCACAGATGGTTTAGAATTCGAGAATTCCTGAAAATCAAATTGTAAAAGAGATGCTGGCCCAGACAGAAGAGCGAGAAATGAACTGCCTAGGTCACCATGGGTAGAGCTGCAGGAACTCGGGTTAACAAGGTTGGGAAATGTGGTGGCATCCGGCATCCTTCCATGCACTTGCGCTTTCAACTCTTGTCGAGCACCATCACTTGAATAAATACAATGACCTGAATTCCTCTCCATCTATATTTCAGGGACAAAATTAAAAAAAAAAGAACAAAATATCATCACCATGACTCCTACCATATAGCAACTCTAATGAATTAGAAATTAGAAATTAGAAATAAAAAAAAAAACAATGCATTTCCACATTGTGAATAACAAATCAAGTCTTACATATGATTATAACACTCTCCCACAACACAACCATATTACAATCTCATCATAACTATCAAACTTTTAAACAGAACCTTCATGCATATTATCAAAATACTTTTTAAAAAAAAAAACTCCATTCTCATTCCTAAATCCAACACGCATGCAGATGCAATTAACCTCTTTACTTGAAAACAGCAGTAAACCCTTTTACCTTACTCCAATAAA
Source organism: Bocquillonia castaneifolia (assembly GCA_948193215.1). Lineage (NCBI taxonomy): Eukaryota > Viridiplantae > Streptophyta > Magnoliopsida > Malpighiales > Euphorbiaceae > Bocquillonia > Bocquillonia castaneifolia. The sequence goes on from CANYLF013067517.1 coordinate 22,758, forward strand.
AAAAATAAAAGCATAAAAAACACAATCAGAAATTCTTTAACTTATATTTACAAGTAAAAAAAATTCCAGAATGATGTAAAAATAACCTGATCTCCACAGATAGAAGATTGCAATGTGGATGACTTCTCATCATCATCCATTTCTCTATAAACCCTAACCTTACCAATTGTTCAATCCTTCCTCCGCTAACATTACTGTCGGTTTTATTAATACTAATACTACTGCAACGACAACAAAGAGTATCCTAAAAATAAACAGTAACAGTTTATTAAATTACCAAAATACCCTTGCATGTTCAAAGGTTGGATATTTTTTCCAGAGACAGAAAATTGAAAAAAACTTGTTTTTGGGGAAAAATAATTTTTCTATTATGCTAAAAAAAGGTTTAAAATAAAATGTTAACTACAAACCCAAAAGTCAAAAGAAAAAGGAAAGTGTTTAACGTGTCAAATTAGAATATTTTAATAAGGTATTTTTATATCTTAATTTAAGTAGTGTTTATTTTTTCAATACATATTTATTAATCATCAATTTATAATTTATTAATTTTTATTTACAATTTATATGAAATTGGAATGTCCCAATGTTAACAATTATTTAAAGAAAAAAAAAAGAAAAGAAAGCTGAAAGCATTGAAATGAATTAATTATATATCGAGGAACAATGCTACACTAGTGTGTTGACACATGTAAGTGATATGATCCGTT